>CAJFCO010000117.1:1188693-1204952 GCA_904066015.1 Synergus gifuensis
AAAATGGCGTTCAATTAGTCACAAAAATTGTGTTCCATCCGCTATCCAGTTATATATAGAGATCAGTGGTAAAGTATGATTATATTTTCATTTATTTTAAATTTGTATTTTTATGCGATCGCCCATGCGAAATGTCAAAATCTACCTGTTTTTGAACGTTCCAAATTATGCCACCAGGTGGCGTATCGCAGTGCAGCGGATCCCAATATTGCAGATATATTCCACACGTATATTTATGTTTTCTTCATTACTGTCAATATGAAAGCAGACGAAATTAATGAATAAATCTAAAACAGATGCAAAGATGGGACGTGTTGATGGATCCAGCGTCTGATGTCATTATTCATCATACTCATAAAGACATTAGGTCTTGTTTGGCAAGAATTACAACGATAAACGAAAATACCCAGCAGTTCATCTTTCTTAACTAGAGGTATACCAGTATCTGCATCCGTATCACAATATTCTCCTGCATGTGAACCAACAGCACACATATTCTCATTTCCAATGATATTGGGGTAAATATGTTGACAGTATTCAAAGCTTATGAGTAACACAGAAAATGTTTCCATATATTGAGCACGGTAACTTCTACCTCTGAAACAGATAAGAATTCATAATTTAGAGTAAGTTTACTAATTTTCACCCAGAAGGACATCTATTGTTTACAAGATTGAGTGAGATAGATATTTCTATCATCATCACTTCTATGGCCACCAGATGTCCTTCACGATTAAAAATTTTCAGGACTATGATGTCTGTCCGGGAATTACCATAAGTATACTATAATCGTAAAATATAATATTATATAATAATATAATATTTGCTACGCATATATCTTACCCTCTTACAATTGGTGTTCCCCAGTTAATAACACGACTGGTCGAATAATCTGTTGACAAATTTCCACTGTAGATAGTTATTGGTCGATTATTCGACATGGAATAATTGATTGGTGAAGCAAATCTAACTAAGACAAGATTCTTGACCGTAGGGTGTGCCGGATTATAATTTGGATCATAGAAAATCACTCTCAATATATCATGATATTTTGCTCCCACTGTAGTCATTAAAAAAAATGTTGTTTTAGAAAGATAAAAATGATGAATGAATACACTCTAAGAAAAGTATAACTTTTTCGTGTACCTGATATATGAGTTAAAATGCTCATATTTCGTGGATTCCGATATATAAAACACGCTGCAGAGCTTATAGCAACGTCGGCTGATAATAAAGTTGCTGGACAATGTATATTTCCGTTTTCTAGAACGCTAACGAGATAGAGAGTCGAAAATATGCGACGTTCAGTACCTCCCACTACACGTTTCTGACGAATCAGAAGATCCGATGACTTTTCTGAAACCGTTATGATTACAGTTTTTAAATATTCTTTTTGTTTTTTTTCACAATAACGGAATTATTTAAAGAAATGTTTTGCTCACCATTATTCTCTTCGGATACATGGCAAATTCCTTGCGAGAGAATTCCACAGAGAATTAAAATAATGTAAACTGCTTTTTCCATTGTTAACAATAAATATAGGTAGAATATGAATTTCTGACAATTGAAAATAAACTGCAGAAGATATTCCGCTTTATCTCCGGAAGAACTTATAAAAGATAGAGACTTATCTTAGTAAATAAAGATATAAAATTTTATTGGTTGACGATAGTAAATTATTATTTTATAACTATTGGTTCAATGGCGTCATTTATTTACACACGAATTTATTTATTTATTTATTTAATTGTGTAGAACAACGATACTGTCAAAGATTTATACTTCGTCTCTGCGGGAAACATTATATGCACACCCAGAAAAAAGTTTCTTTAAATCAAAGAAACTTTCTTTGAATCAAAGAAATTCTAGTATTGATATACAGTCAAAGAAACATTTGTTTGATTTAAAGAAATATTTCTTTAATTTTAACGGAAAATTTCTTTCACTTAAAGAAATATTTCGTTGCTTTAAAGCAAAGATTTCTTTAAATTAAAGAAATATTTGATTGCTTCAAATGAAAAATTTCTTTAAATTAAAGAAATATAATTTTTGATTTGACCTTTATATTTCTTTATATACACTTTATTCTGTACGATCTAATCCCACTTTTATGTAAATTTTTGTTACTTCTGTTCACAATTTCGTGTACAGAAATTATAATTTCTTAATAAATTCAGAATGAATTAAATTTTTTTAACTTAAATTTTCATAAAAATTGTAAATTCTCACACTTCTTGTAAATCCTCACACTCATGTAAATCTCACACTCTTGTAAATTTTCACACTCTTGTAAATTGTCACATTTCTTGTAAATACTTACACTTCTTTATCCTCGTCTTTATCACACATTTTAACGATTTAAATGATTATGAAGACTTTATCTAGCCGGCCGCGTCCGTTTTTACACAAACATTTGACAACACACGAGTTCACGAAAAGAATGCATTTCCGAAAGGCTTCTTCTCCTGCGCAATCGCGTGGCGCATTAATGATGTGGATTATAAGAAAATCTTTCTTTGATTCAAAGAAATAATTTGTTTATTTCAAATTACTGACTCTAAAGAAATTATTTCTTTCATTTAAACTATTAACTTTCTTAAATCAAAAGAATTTTGTTTTAAATCAAATAAATCATTTAAACAAAGAGTTTCTTTAAGTGAAAGAAACTACTTGATGTCATTTATTAAAATCAAAGAAATTTTCTTTTAATATAAAAATATTTGTGTGTTAAATCAAAAAAACGTAGTCAAAAAAATGTTTTCTTTAATTTAATAAGAACTTTTTTCTGGGTGTGTAGCATACATGCAACGCTTGAACAAGTAAACAATGTTGAACTATTTTATTTGTCCATGCAAGATTTAGTTTATGTAATGAAGATATTAATTCTTATATACAGACGCAAAAAAAAAACCCTTGGAATTTTTTTGCACCACCAACAGTCAGAGGACATCATCTACAGTCGCCTCTACTTACCATCTTGCCGCTCCATTCACGATCTAGCTCTTCCCCCACCACGAATACGCCGACTGGGTTTCCTTCAAATATTTTGAAACCAAATGCGAAATAACTATTTCCAGAATATTCTGGGAATCGAACTTTTGCTGTTATAAGCGAGTTATAAGCGATTATAAGCGCTGATGTCCGGACGGCAACGTAAACAAAGAGTGAAACAAATTGCATCGAGAGCACCAGTCAGACTCAAGAGTTTCCAGGAAAATTTCTTTCCAACGGTCCCGAACGCGTGAAGGTATAAAATAGAGCTGACTGCATTAGCATGTACAAGAAGATTCAATTAAAAATAAGATTGTCAGTCGACAATTTTTGAGAAATTCGATTCATTTAAAAAATGGTGCAATGCAGGGTCGAATCCAGAAAAGGGCTTTAGGGAGCCACATAGTAATTGCTCTCCCGTCTCCCCTCTCATATTTAAGATAATTGTATAGCAAATTTCAAGTACCTTATCTGAAGTTTTCAATTCTGAGACTTTGGGGGGTCAAGCCGTAGTGCCCCCTTCACCTTGTGTCAAGATTTTAAGGAATTTGGCTCTGATGTTTGTTTGTCTGATGAAACAAATGACGCTTTAGCGTTAATTTCCAAATCCCGAATTTTTTTCATTTGTGAATGACCACTGATTTCAACGTTTCGAATTAATTAAAACTGAGAATCTGTTTTTTGGGGTTGTGAAATAGACACATTTAGAATACTGCAGGTATATTTCATACGTATACATATACAGACCATATTTATATACTAATTCTGCATATTATCTTTATTATTGTTAGTATTTTCATCTTTCCTTCATTGGTGTCGACATGAGAAAAGACGAATCTAATGAATAAATCTAAAACAAATTCAAAGATGGGACGTTTTGCTGGATCCAGTGTCTAATGCCATGATCCACCAAACTCATAAAGACATTAGGTCTTGTGTGGCAAGAATCACAACGATAAACGAAAATACCCAACAGATGATTACCCCTAATTAGAGGTGCACCAGTATCCGTATTAGTATCACAATATTGTCCTGCATTTGAACCAATAGCACAAATATTGTCATATTGAATTATATTCGGGTAAACTTGTTGGCAGTACTGATGGCTGAACATAATCACTGGAAATGTTACGAAATGATCAGGAGGGCGTCTTGTATTTCTGAAATAGATAAAAATTCTTAGTTTAGAGTTAGCTTACTAATCAAAAACGAACTCATTATATATTTTAGCCTTTGTAAACCCAAACCAGATATTCGCGACGAAAATTGTGAATATGTTTAGGTAACCATGGTAACATAAATATTAGTGACATTTAACAATTTTTTCAGGTTTCTTGATAATGACAATAAAAAATCGAGACAAGATCTTGAAAATCAAGAGCTGGCTTAATGGCATCACTAGATACTATAATCTTCTTCGTACACTTAACTCTCCAACTGATAAACTCCCCAAAGATGAAAACCTACCAAAGATGAACGCATATATTCCTCTCTCAATGATGAACAGCATGAAGTGTTCAAATATATTTGCTTGATACCACTGCACATGCCATGGCACTTGGCATTTGATTGGTTACTATTGGCGCGTAGTGTAAAATGCTAAAACATATTATTTTTACGTAATACGTATGCGCAATTGATATGACTATAGAGAGAAGGAATTTGTTCATATTTGGGAGAGCCTCTGTTTTGGATTTGTTCATCTTCGAGAGAGTCGAGTGTATATATCTTACCCTACTACATGTGGTGCGGCCCAGTTGATGACACGACTTGTCGATCGATCTGTTGCTATATTTCCATTATAAATAGTTACTGCCATATTTGCCGACGTTTGAAAATTGATAGGTAAAGCAAATCTAATTAAGACAAGATTCTTCAATGTAGGATAGTCCGGATTAAAATTTGGGTCTAAGAAAATCAATCTAACTATATGGTGAGATTGATGTACACCCCCTATAATCAATACAAAAATTGTTACTTTAAGAAGATAAAAATGATTAAATAATACATTCCAAGAAAAGTATAACTTTTTCTGTGTACCTGCTACACGAGATAAAATCGCCATATTTTGTGTATTCTGATTTATGAAACACGCCGCAGAGCTTATAGCAACGTTATTTTTTAATAAAGTAGCTGGACAATGGTAGTTTTCGCCTTCAACAACATGAATGATATAGGGGCTTGTTGCGAAGCGGCGTACATCACCTCCCACCATGCGTTTCTGACGAATTAGTCGGTTCAATGACGTTTCTGCAGTTATTATGATCAGAATTTTTAAATATTCTTTTTAGTCTTTTCACAATAACTAAATTAGTTTAAAAAATGTTTTTCTTACCATTATTCCTCTCAAACACCGACATGTGGCAGATTCCTTGCGAGAGAATTCCACAGAGAATTAGAATAATGTAAACTGCTTTTTCCATTTTAACAATAAATTTAGGTAGATAATAGATTCCTAAAACTGCTAAAAAATGTTTACTCTGTCTCTGCAAAAACTTATATATCGTAGATGTTGCAACAATTGAAAAAAAATAATGTAATATAATTTGTTCAAGGTTTATTTTCGATGATAAGAATATAAAATTTTATTGGCTGACGGCAGTGGAAAGTTTTATTTTATCAGAATTTATTGGAGGACATTATTTATTAATGTGTACACATGAGCGAATCCAGAGTCGTGCTTTGGGGGAATATAAAGTAATCTGCTTTTTCTATTTTTAACACTGAATGTAAATAGATTATGGATTCGTAGCTATTTAAAATATACTGCTAATGATATTCCCTTTCGTCTCCGGAACCGTTCATATATCCCATAGTGGACAAAAAGACATTGACATCATGACGACGTCCTAAAGATATCCTTAAAACGTCCATTTCATTCCAATTGATGTCAAAAGACGTCTTTCGAATATAAGACGTCGTTAAGACATTAACTTGACATGGATTTCTTAAGGATTTCATTAGGACGTCCCAGGAGGACGTCCTAATTTTGCCCCCTGGGATAGCATAAATATTGCAATGATTAAAAAAATAAAAAAGAAAATTTACTTCACATAATAAAGATATAAAATTTTGTTGGTTGACGACAGTGGAAAGATTTCTTTTATCAAAATAAAATGAAGGACATCATTTATTAATGTATACACATGAGCGAATCCAGAGTCGTGCTTTGGGCAAATATAAAGTAGTCTGCTTTTTCTATTTTTAACACTGAATGTAGATAAATTATGGATTTCTAGCTATTGAAAATATAGTGTAGAGTGGGGCGAAATGGCCATTTTTTACTATTAAGCCTTGTAAAACTCGCAAGTGAAAAAATTAATAAATAACTCAGGTACCATTGCAAACTTCACGTTTTTGGCTAAAACTTTTATATGGAAACTATTTTTCTATAATGAATAGTATTACATTGAAAAAAAAAATTTTTAGATTCAAAGAAATGCATTTCTTTGACAACACTTCTTTGAATTAAAGTATTTTATTACTTAATGCAATTAAATATTACTGTATAACGAAAAACTCAGGCATAGACTGAAAGGAATTATTTCTTTACATGTCATTTCTTTAATACACATAAATATTTTTTGCTGGTTTCTTGGAAACTAGGAGCCTAGATTTCTTGAATCTAACTTTTACGCTTGAAGAAATATTTCTTAAGTTCAATAAATTTGACTCTTTGAATAAAAAATAAGTGTACTTAAGGGCATGTGTTACTTACCATATGAGCAAATTTAGATAACCCAAAATTTTTTTCTACAATTTTTAAATTTTCAAAGAAATTATAGTCAACATCCGTCAAGAACGTGAACACGGACAGATGTTGACTAAAATTTTTTTGAAAATGTAATGATTGTAGAAAAAAACCCGGTTTATTTAAACTTGCTCATATGGTAAGTAACACATGCCCTTAAATCACATAATTCATTTATGCTGGATTAAGTAATGTATTTCTTTGAGTGAAAGAAATATGAAGATAACTCAAAGGAATTTTAATTGATTTAATGAGATATTTCTTTAACATAAGGAGAAGATAGGCTCATTCAAATAAAGGATTTCTTTAGATAAATTAAGTAATTCATTAAAATGAATATTAATTTATTTAGTGGAAATAAATATTTATATCATTAGATAAACTGAAAGGAGATGTATGAAACAAATATTTCTTTCGAAGAAAGAAATATATTTTTGAAATAACTCTATATATTATACATTTCGTTCAAAAGAATACACGGAGAAACTTTTCATTGTAGAATGTATTATTATAATATTCATTTTTACTAAAGTCAATAGGAAAGTGAAGACATAGTAAGAAAAATGGTTTTATTTGCCATAGCAATGGGAGGAAATACTGTTTATGTACTAGTTTTAAATATAGTAAGACTTTAAAAATTACCATTGAGAGTTGCAAAGGTTAATATCTTTAATAGCAAATTGACTTTAGAAATAAGTGATACTTATATAAATAAAAATTAAAACTATAATTACAAAGATTGGTAGCTTAAATAATATAAATTGAAAAATAGTTTAGAGAAATTACCATTGTCTCTAGGAATGAGCAATGAAAAGAGAAAAACTTGAAAATTTTGCTGTCGGCGACTTTATATATTGCAATAGTATGTAGCAGAAATTCCCATTGGAAATAGTAAATTAAAGGCCGAGTGACGTCAGATACGCCGAACGCGTGGTCCGTGGAACAAGAGTGTTTGTTTTTAGTGCGTTTACAAAAATTTACAGGTTTTCATTACGTATGTAATGAATTAATTATTAATTATTACATTACATTATTCGTATGTAATTTACAGGCTTTCATAACGTATCAACGTTACATGGTGAAATTTTAGGTTTTTTAATATTTGAATGTGGCGCATCTTTAACTTTTTTAACTTAGGATTTTTGCTAACAGAGGGACAACCGAGCCTCATCTCGCAAGTCGTAAAAGTTCTGACAGTTTAGTATATAAACATGATGAAATTGATATATTTCAAGTGTCATGTTACTGCGATGCGTTTATGAATGTGTGCGTTTTTAGGTTAAGTTGCGTTAGTATAGTATTTAAGCGTGAGTTGACTATTTATATGTACTTAACTAATGTGTATATAATTTGTATGTGTATGTACGTACGTAACTATACGTACAAAATGTAATATCAACTATGGTAGAATTTACGAATGACTGTGATTTTTTTCATTATGAAGGTAGAATTATTTCCTATTTTCGATAGGAAAAATTGTAAATATGGTTGCACTATCTCCTAAAGACTATGGTAACTCCGGTTGGACAAGGAGATGTGACTTTACTATAGTCTTTTGTAAATTTAACCTACTTTTCTAGGAATAAATGAAATGTTCACCATTACTTTCTCCAATATTATTAGTATCTTCACAGTTTACTATTCAAAATAGTAATTTCTAAAAAACTGACATTATATCCTCACTTTCCTAGCGACTTTAGTAAAAACTAATATTATAATACTACATTCTACAATGAAAAGTTTCTCCGTGTATACTTTTTATTCAATTTTTTGACATGGCTAAATTGATTAAATATTTTTTCCAATTGAAATTATATTCAACATGATTAAATGTTTATTTGTTGCATCTCATAGAGGAAGCATTAAGTATTCTTTACATCATCATTAAATTTTGATTATTTGAGTAGTTATATTCAAAAAATTCATTTTCGAAAATTACAATAAAGCACAACTTTCTTATTTTTCAATGAAATGCATTAATCTTATAGGTCAATTGATTCGTCTCGACGCAAGGAACCTTTATTTCCCTTACGTCAGCTTTGAATTTTGAATATTTGAGAAATTATAGTTGAAAAACTAATTTTTTAAAATTAAATAGAACCATAACTTTGTTATTTTTCAATGAAATGCCATAATATTATAGACTAATCGATTCGTCTCGACATAAAGAATATTTGTTTTCGTTACCTCAACTTAAAATTTTGGTTATTTGAAAAGTTATAGTTAAAAATTAATTTTTGAAAATACAATTAACCATAACATCCTTATTTCCTAATGAAATGCATTAATTATATAGGTCAATCGATTCGTCTCGATAAAAGGAATCTACGTTTTCCTTACACCAGCTTTAAATTTTGAATATTTCAGAAGTTAGGGTGAAAAAATCAATTTTACGAAAATTATAAAAATACATAAAACTTGTAAAATTAAATATTTTGTTAAAACTTTGCAAGAAATTCAACTAGGTATATAGTGGAATAACTATGCAAAATTTCATCAATTTATCTCTACGCGTTTTCAAGAAACTGCTGGATCGTGACATACATCCACACACACATACATACATACATACACACACACACACACATCCGGAAAATTTTTCAGGACATCATGTTAGATATATTGACCTTAAAATATGTTGAAAAAAACCATTTTTAGGAAACATTTAGAATACTGCAGGTATATTTCATACGTATACATATACAGACCATATTTATACACTGTTAGAAAAATCTGACTGAATTTTAATGCAAATGTATTGGAAGTTTTTTCCACTCATGTACATTAAATTTCATGTACCTTGAATTGAAAAGTTAGTTACAGGTATCTTAAATTTCATTTACGTGTTCATTAATTTTCAGTTACATGAGTGGAAAAAACTTCCAATACGTGTACTTTAATTTTAATGTATGTGCTTTAATTTTCAGTTACACAGGGTAAGAGCACGAATCGTCGACACCCGCCCTCTAATTTTCTTTAAACAATGAGAAAATACAAATATTTATCATATTTTACTCACATGATAGTAATTCGAGCAAATTATGTTAAATATTTTAATATTCCTATTGTTTTAAGAAAATCAGAGGTCTGGCCAACGACTGGTGCTTTTACCCTATATATGATGAAAAAATGTTAATTATGTGTTAAGGATATAAAATGAAGAGTAAACATTTTGCGTTTTTGGAATCAAGAACACGAATATTTATTATCAAAATAAAAACTTCTTATACATAGATTATATATACATACATTCTTATACATAGATTACTTCTTATACATAGATTTTTGAAACATGTAAAATTCTAACCTCAAAAATTTTATTTCAATTCTAACTGGAAGTCACTGGCGGCGTATATTAAATGGACGGTATGGTAAAAAATAAAAATAAAATATAAAACCTTTCTTTAACTAATACCAGCACTAATGTATTGAAAAAATTCTCACGCTATTTTTGGGCGAGGAAAACACGAGGAAATCCCGTGGATTTTCAGATTCCTCGCGGATTTCCTCGTGTTCTTCGTCTGAAAATAACACGAGGACTTTTTAAAGGATTTTTTCAATAGGCGACTTACCGTTTTATTCATAACAATCACTAATCAGATGGCTGTGATGACGTTCCCGCTTTCGCCTTGGTCACTTCGACTTGAGTCGAGTTCGTTTGCTCCACAGATACATTATGTATCACGTGACCACTACTTATAGCGCGCACTATTCAAAACATGGAAAAAAAATGGCACTAAAATTAAACAACAATGACTACAATTCTTTTTTATAGCTACACTGAACTAAAGTTTGCATTATGTAACTTGTTCTGCTTCTCCGCATACATATATATCTTTTAAAAATATGAAAATAATGTGAATATTGATTTTGTAAAGCGGAAATTTATATAAGTTCGTCTTTCAGTCACGTACATTAATTTTTAATTACACGTAACTTAATCTCACTTTCCACGCGCAGATACCTTACATTTCAGTCATAAGTAAATTAATTTCATTCAATTCATCAAAAACTTAACTTTCAGTTACAAGTGTACATTAAAAATGCTTGAAAATTAAAGAATTTTCTAACAGTGTATACTAATTCTGCAGATTATCTTTATTATTGTTAGTATTTTCATCTTTCCTTCATTGGTGTCAATATGAAAACAGACGAATCTAATGAATAAATCTAAAACAAATTCAATGATGGGACGTTTTGCTGGATCCACTGTTTGATGCCATGATCCATCAAACTCATAAAGACATTAGGTCTTGTGTGGCAAGAATCACAACGATAAACGAAAATACCCAACAGACGATTACCCCTAATTAGAGGTGCACCAGTATCCGTATTAGTATCACAATATTGTCCTGGATTTGAACTAATAGCACAAATATTGTCATATTGCATTATATGCGGGTAAACTTGTTGGCAGTACTCATAGCTGAACATAATCACTGGAAATGTTATGAAATGACTAGGAGGGAGTCTTCTATTTCTGAAATAGATAAAAAGTCTCAGTTTAGAGTTAGCTTACTAATCAAAAACGAACTCATTATATTTTAGCCTTTGTAAACCCAAACCCAAACCAGATCTTCACGGCGAAAATTGTGAATATGTTTAGGTAACCATGGTAACATAAATATTAGTGCCATTTAATAATTCTTTCAGGATTCTTGATACTATATTCTAGATACCATAATCTGCTTCGTACACTCAACTCTCCCACTGATAAACTCCCCAAAGATGAAAACTTCCCAAAGATGAACGCATATATTCCTCTCTCAATAATGAACAGTATCTTTCGCTACATTCGCTTGATACCACTGCACATGCCATGGCACTTGGCATCTGATTGGTTACTATTGGCGCGCAGTTTAAAATACTAAAACATATTATTTTTACGCAATACGCATGCGCAATTTATATGACTATGGATAGAAGGAATTTGTTCATCTTTGAGAGAGTCGAATGTATATATCTTACCCTACTACATATGGTGCGGCCCAGTTGATGACACGAGTTGTCAATCGATCTGTTGCTATATTTCCATTGTAAATAGATACTGGTACATTTTCCGACGTATGAAAATTGATAGGTAGAGCAAATCTAACTAAGACAAGATTCTTGAATGTAGGATAGTCCGGATTAAAATGTGGGTCTAAGAAAATCAATCTCACTATATGGTGAGATTGGAGTGTACCCCCTATAATCAATACAAAAATTGTTACTTTAAGAAGATAAAAATGATTAAATAATACATTCTAAGAAAAGTATAACTTTTTCTATGTACCTGTTAAACGAGATAAAATCCCCATATTTTGTGTATTCTGATGTATGAAACACGTCGCAGAGGTTATAGCAACGTTATTTTTTAATAAAGTTGCTGGACAATGGTAGTTTTCGCCTTCAACAACATGAATGATATAGGGGCTTGTTGGGAAGCGACGTACATCACCTCCCACCATGCGTTTCTGACGAATTAGTAGGTTCGATGACGTTTCTACAGTCATTATGATCAGAATTTTGAAATATTCTTTTTAGTCTTCTCACAATAACTAAATTAATTTAAAAAATGTTTTTCTTACCATTATTCCTCTCAAACACCGACATGTGGCAGATTCCATGCGAGAGAATTCCACAGAGAATTAAAATAATATAAACTGCTTTTTCCATTTTAACAATAAATTTAGGTAGATAATAGATTCCTCAAACTGACAACAAAATTTTGACTCTGTCTCTGCACAAACTTATATATCGTAGATGTTGCAACAATTGAAAAAAATAATGTAATATAATTTGTTCAAGGTTGATTTTCGATGATAAGAATATAAAATTTTATTGGCTGACGGCAGTGGAAAGTTTTCTTTTATCAGAATTTATTGGAGGACATTATTTATTAATATGTACACATCCAGAGTCGGGCTTTGGAGGACTATTTTCTATTTTTGACACTGAATGTATATAGATTATGGATTCCTAGCTATTTAAAATATACTGCTAATGATATTCCCTTTCGTCTTCGGAACCGTTCTTATCCCATAGTGGACAAAAAGACATTGACATCATGACGACGTCCTAAAGATATTCTTAAAACGTCCATTTCAGTCCAATTGATGTCAAAAGATGTCTTTTGAATGTAAGACGTCGTTAAGACATCAACTTGACTAACATGGATGTCTTAAGGATGTCATTAGGACGTCTCAGTAGGACAATGTATTTTTGCCCCCTGGGATAGCATAGATATTGAAACGATTGAAAAAATAAAAAATAAAAGTTTATTTCAGATAATAAAGATATAAAATTTTGTTGGTTGACGACAGTGGAAAGATTTCTTTTATCAAAATAAAATGAAGGACATCATTTATTAATGTATACACATGAGCGAATCCAGAGTCGTGCTTTGGGGGAATATAAAGTAATCTGCTTTTTCTATTTTTAAAACTAAATGTATAATAGATAGATTATGGATTCCTAGCTATTGAAAATATAGAGTAAAGTGGGGCGAAATGGCCAGTTTTTACTATTGAGTTCTGTAAAACTCGCAAATCAAAAAATTAATAAATAACTCAGGCACCATTGCAAACTTCATGTTTTTGGCTAAAACTTTTATACGGAAACTATTTGTCTATAATGATTAGTATTAGAATTATAGCCTTTGGAAAAAAAATCAAAACGGCTGTTTCGCCCCACCAGGTGGGGCGAAAAAGCAATTTTTTAAAAATGAAATTCAAACGTTTATTACAGAAAATCGTATTTTAACATTAAATCTTCAATCACTCAGTATCAGAACAGATATAAAATTTTATTGGCTGACGACAGTGGAAAGTTTTCTTTTATCAATTATGCGCTACGTTTTCGTGATATATTTCGTGTATTTACTACACGGAAAAAAAATTTGTATAACAGCAAAATTCACAGGTACTTTTGTTTAGCCAAACTGTAAGACTATAATGCGTTTAAATCACCATAAATTTTTTCCAGTGAACTCTTGGTGTATTTTATTACAAATTAAATATACGAAAATATATTTAGAATTATAAATTGCAATTAATTATGCATAAGTTAACTGCAGTCTTTCAAGATGGAAACTTTAATGTCGTTTAGTATAGATGAGGGTTGAACAATGAACACCCATTGTTCATACGCAGGATAATAAATTATAATAATTAATAATAATTTAGCGCGAGAGGAAATGTATACGAATTTCGAATGATTTATGAACTATCTACTTCCTGCGTTCATGAGACTTAAATGGCACTTCCTGCGCCTCTGCGAAAGTGCAGTTGCGGTTTTATGTGGCCCATTTGGTAGATTAACGGGCGGTATGACAATTATAAATCTCATAAGGTGTCAACTGGCTCAACTCATGAATAACGTATACTCGTGCAAACATCTGACGTTTCAAATCGGACATTTATTCGTCTTCTGAATTTATTTAAAGCTCGTGTTGAAAGCATCATTGTTATTTTTAAATGTAAGACATCAGAAAATCACTGCCATTGGACTCTCTAAATGAATGAAACGATGAAACGTCTAAACTGTATAGACGACTTTCTAACCCAAAATGAGGAGAAAGATATTATTATTTGTGTTGGCGTAAGTCGAAAAGTTTCGAATCGTATTTCAGGTTTAATTGACACTTGAACAAGTGAACCTTGACAGAATGGCATTCACCTTCTGCGGAATGAGGAAAAAATCATTTATCGGTAATTACTGTTGACTTGTGCCGCCTCCTTTTTTTTCAATTCAGTCACTGTCCATTTCTGAGCAATAAGTTTACGACGTGACGAACAACAAGAGGTTAAAGAACTTGGATCACTGCACGTCAATCAAGACACGTGCTAAAACGTAAGCGTGGGTTGACAAGCTGCCTTCTTTGAATTTGCAGACCTAAGGCTAAATAATCATTTCTCTCGTGCTATAGTTAACTCCCATAATCGAGATCGGTGAACAGTTACTCCAACTCGTAAACCGCAGGCGGTAATTGATCGACATTTCAATTTAAATTGGACACTTTAGAATAATAACAAAGGTTTATATAAACATAGCATGGTAAGAAACCATGGGAACAAGCATAATTGGAGAAAAAAGTCACATTGGAATTCCAATAAGATGTCAAAAAAGATCCGGAAAAAGTCGATAACAGGAATTTATTGGATTTACTCTCCAGTTACGAGCTATGCCAACAAGAAGCCCAGAATCCTAAGAAATTTATATGATTTAAAGGATAATTGGCTGCCTGAGGTGGTGTTAACAGAACGGATGAATCTATATATCCAAGTGTTGATGCGATTAATTTAATTGACTCGAATGTAATTCGTTTGCGTGTGCTGAGAGATCGCATGCGAGTACAATTGCAAGGCTTTCAATTTCATTCGGTCGCTTTGAGGTTCAGTTTTAATTTGCCGCCAATGATACTAAAGCCAAGGAAAGAAAGGCTCGTGGTTCTTAATGCCTCGCAGCCGCGTAAAACCTTAGGAGATTCCAATTCCATTAAACGTTCATTTTGCCGCGACCGCGATTAAGGCTGACTTGCAAGTGCGAATGAAAATTACATGCCGACCTACCTACTGTCCGACTCGTTTCGAACTGAATCTCCTTCGTCGTTCCCAGCCAAAGCTAAACTCGTGCACGCGACGGACCGCGCCAAAAGTCTTGCCCATGTCATCCGAATACACAATTGGCGCAGACCACTTCCCAACGAGATCTTCGAACGGTGATCATTCTTTCCCTAATCGATTTTCAACCCATGGGATTAAATTATGAACCGCGAAGCTTTTTCAATTAGGATATACGGCTCCGACTTCTTTTGTCGTTAAATCGCATTCAGACTGCATTCTGGGTTAAAAAGGTGAAGCAAAGAGCGTGGAAAAAATATTGTATGAAGATCCTTTCAAATTTTTTTTACAGTTGCAGTAAAAAATGGTGGAGAAAATAGAGGAATACAAGGAATAGAAGTAGGATGATATGTATTATGATTAGCAGAAATAGATGAAGAATTTTCGTCGTCGAAAATTGATCCACGTAGTTCAAGAATTCTCACTGCACCATAATATATAGATATAGATCTAGATGACTAGTTATATATATATATATATATATAAATGTATATAATATACGTGAGAGAAGTGATCTATGGACTCATTCGAGATCGTAGATCACCGCGCGTGCCTCTATTACACATTATAATACATTTTCTCCAGCTGTTATCAGTCCAACTGGTACACAAGCTCTCACTTATACCCGGGTGATTTGAGCGCGCACAATGAAGGCCCCATGCACGGACAGGACAAGTCCGCAGAGTGCTCGAGGGGGAAAGTGTATCGTTGCATTTTGATCGCGGAAGATCGTTACTCCCGATCGACTCCACTTCTACCACACTGATGCAAAGTTAATCTGGATTAACCGGTCTTCGGCTTCTTCTCTTCTTCATCCTCTTCTATTTTGTCTTCTTTACTTGTCTCTCATCCTCTTCTTGTGCCTTCCCCCTCCTCCTCCTCCCCCACCCTCCTCCTCCTCCTCCTCCTCCTTC
>CAJFCO010000117.1:1218731-1230349 GCA_904066015.1 Synergus gifuensis
AAGAGTAAGCCACCAATTGTTGGCATCTTCCACCTATTCTGCCGTCCCAAATTCAAGCATCGTATCTACATTTCGGATTAGTCACTTGTCACTTTGAGAAACTTCAGAAAACGTTATAAAAGCTTTCCTTGCTGTTTATATTTACGAACAAACATCTTGCAATATCGTGTCTAAAATAAAGATACAGAAATATAAATAGCAAGGAAGGCTTTTATATAATTTTTTTTTTGAAGTTTCTCAAAGTGACAAGTGACTAATGCGAAATGTAGATACGACGTTTGAATTTCGGACGGCAGTATTGTTGACACGTCCTTCATATTTTGTTCACATGAGACAAAGTACCTCCAGTAAATTACGTGAAATATTTACATATTATTAATGACTTAATTGGCTTTCACTGTTTTCGCCTGTCAGCATATAAAAGTAGATATCTATATTATCCGAAGAAAAACTTATACCAATAATTGTCAAGCTCTTCGTATTTATGATCAAACACCATTTTTGCAATAATTTCAACATCTATGGTATATAAACTCTACCAGATTCAAAATAGAAATACTTCAGCAGTAAATTTTGACCCTCAACAATTTACTTATCTGCATTTATTGTTAAAAATGGAAAAAAAAATTTCCTTTATCTTACTTCTATGTGGAATTCTCTCGCAAGGAATTTATTCTTCTTGCAGTTTATCCGAAGAGAATAATGGTGAGTAATATTTTTAAATAATTTTTTGAGATTGGAAAAAAGAGCAAAAAAGTAACATGAAATTAATCTTAATCTTAATGGCTTCAGAAAGATCATCGGATATTCACATTCGTCAAAAACGTGTAGTTGGAGGTGTAAGACATCATCGAAATGAGGCTTATTTCCTAGTTGCTATTATTTTAAGAGAAAACTACCATGGTCCAGCAATTTTATTAACAGCAGATACTGCCATAACCTCTGCTCATGTTTTTAAAAATCAGAATCTGCCGGCAATGACATTTCAATCTCGTACAATAGGTACACAGAAAAACGACTTACATTTGTTACAGTGTACCCTGAAATTCCCATTTATGTCCCGTTTCGAGTATGGTCTGAAGTTGTCGTGATACGTTACTTTGAATCTACATGACGTAACCAGCCAGGGACGTAGGAATCAGTGTTCCTAACGCTTCTTCTACATTGGGTGTAATGTACACCTTTTAAATTACCCATAGCAAGAATCCAGGCGTGACAGCTGTCACTGAGATCCTTAGACGCCGATTGAAAAAAATCAGAGTGAGGGAGGGAAATATTTAAGAAGTTGGCATTAGTAGCTGGTGTTCCACGCGCTACTGCTCATGCGTCGATCATGATCTCATAAATGACGTCTAATTGGTTACTTTTTGCGCGAAACACTGATGGCGAATTCTGGTGAACTGAAGCGAATTGACAGAATTATACGATTAGAGTAGTGAGTACCGCATTGTGATTAAGACACTGTCGAGCTCGCGATGTCTTCTCCCCCTTCCCTCGAATCACGATCATCATAGATTGCTAGTGATGAAGATTCTAAGGAGGACATAAATCGAGTGGACATCAATGGGAATTTAAGTGTAGTTTTGTTTCCCTTTCAATAAAATATATATTAATCTTAAAGCTATTGTCATATTGCTTTAAGAAAAGAACCTCATTTTAAAATTTTTTTTCCACAGATGGTTCACGAGCTCATCATATAGAGCGGATAATTTTCTTAGACCCACGATATAATGAAACACACCCTACTTTCAAGAACCTTGCCTTAGTTAAATTTGGCCCACCTATCTATTTTCCAGCTTCGGTTAATCGACCAATAAGGATTCATAGTGGAAGTATAGTGGAAGAAAATTTGGAGTTCAATGTTGTAAATTGGGGAAAACCATTCCTAAGTGCCACGTTGTAAGACATTTTTAATAATTGACAATAGCCAATAGCAACGAGGTAACGGAATGCGGTTAATATTGCGAGGTTGTTAATATCTCTTTTATCATGTGATCGCAAGAGAGATAAGGCAATATGATTAGAAATGATAGAACCATCCTCGGGATAAGGTTTCGGGATTAGTTCATGATTGTGCTCAGGCCTTTAGAGTTGAAAGCAACTGCTCCTACAATGAATAGTATATTATGACCCAAGGGATGAAAAAGGCATTTTTTGGCGAGTGCTGCAAACGTCGTGCGAGACAAAAATGCCTCCCTCCCTTGGTGCATATGTTCTTTTCTTCAACAAATGTCTAATAAACGCAAGTTTTCGATTTTGAGGTAACACGTGACTAAGTTCCAATATTCTCCGCTAGAGGCAGCACGTTCGAAGTATTTTTGCCCTATTATGAGTCTTTTTTCCCTGTGAAGTGTTTTTTCCCTGTTTTGCTCTTCGGTCTGGAAACATCAACGTCTAGCCCGTTCTAGACACGTTCTAAAACTTACGTTTTTTGGACATGTGTTGAAGAAACTATATTATATATATAATATTAATAAATTGCACACAACTCTCTCGTTAGGTCACTTTTCGGGGATGATCTGAAGTTACCGGAATACGCTTTCTAGAATTTTTATGACGTAAACAAAAATTACGCTACTATATGGAACTCGCAACACCCGTTGGGTCGAGATTAGAGATAAGCGCTTTTCTCCCTACTGCACACTGAAAGAAGCTTCGTGTAACTATCGCGCGAAACGCGTAGATTTCGAGCCGCTTAAAATTCTAAGAAGATGAAAACGCGAAAGTGACCGAACCTGAAAGTTGAATGTAATATTAAATCTAAACTGAATGTTATTATTAATTTCCAAAGGGGAAAAATCATTTCTATACATTGTCGATCAATCCCTGTGAGACCGATAAGCATCGAGTATTGTCGACAAATTTACCCCGGTATCATTGGACCTGGAAATATTTGCACTAATGCTGTGAATTACGGACAACAAGCTATAACTGAGCACGATTCTGGTGCAGCTTTGCTGGTGGGTGAAAATCTTCTTGGTATTATGGTTTTTCATGGACGTGGAAGAGCGACAAATCCTGATGTTTTCATGAATTTATTGGACCACGACATCAGACGCTGGATCCACGAACACGTTCCAGCTTTACATTTATTTTAGTGACTTAGGGATTATGTCCACCAATCGTGGAAGATATAATAAAATAAGTTAACCCTGCGAGTATATCACAATAAAGAGTGTGCTTTAACGTTTGCAAAATAGTATTGTCCTGATCTAATTGTTATACCTAATCCTGACATAGGGTAAGAGCAATAATTATTGCCCACTTTCACCGCGAGGAGGTAACGGAGGTCTTTGAAACCATGTTTTTTTTTGTTTTTTATATTAGTTAATTTGAGCTATTAATAATTATTAATACTAATTAATGCGTTAAGGGAGTACCCTTGGTAACAGAACTACAATTGAGAATCGTTTAATATTTGGAAGACAGTTGTATTAACATGCACTGAAGCTCTGGTTAAAATTGTAGAATCTTTCAGAGCTTAGTTATTGAGAAATTATAATGATTGAAAATAACATCTGGTCTTATGGAAAAATGCAAAGTTTGTAGGATATAAAAAGATTGATAATTCAGAAAATTATGAAATAATTCTGAGATATATAGAATGTTTTCCCAAATTCATATCTGCGTCGAAAAGTATCATTCAGAGCCTCTGAGAATAGAAAAAACAAATTTATACCGAAAATGTATGAGTGACGTCAGCGAACTGAAGATATGTCAACGTCGCATCCATTCCACATGCTCTAGTAAATCACGGGACGATTCCTCCAATGACCGAGATCGGAGACCTTCACCCTTAAATCAGCAGATTTTAGGAGTGGAAAATTTACGATTTTGAAAATTTTTGCCTTCCATAACATCACGTAGAATCGATTTCAAAATACCGCAACCTTCTATCTCACCGGGAAGGAGTCGAACAATTGGCTTACTCAATTGTCGCTCTTGCGGGTGTATATATTTATGTTATGGATTACAACGTTACATGTTTGCATTTCTCTATTATTTTAAACAGATATTGGTGCTCTTCCTTATGTGCTTTCGTAAAATTTTTTTATTTCATTATCAGTTTAATTCTCAGTATTATTTAATAGGTTTAATTATATTTAATTATGTTTATATTACTATAAGCCGTACTTATTTTTCGCTTCTATCAGCAGATGGAAGTGAATATCTATATTAGCTGAAATAAACCTTTTACAAATAACTGTGAAGTTTCAAAAACCATTTTTACAATAATTGCCTCATCTCTGGTATATAAAATCTCCCAGTATCGAAGTAGAAATACTTCAGCAGAAAATTTTAATCCATTCATAATTTTTAATCAACATTTATTGTTAAAAATGGAAAAAGAAATTTACTTCATCTTACTTCTATGTGGAATACTCTCGCAAGCAATTTGCAGTTCATCCAAAGAGAATAATGGTAAGTAGCATGTTTAAATAACATTTCGAGATTAGAAAAAAGAGAAAAAATATCATGAAATTAATTTTAACCATAATGGCTTCAGGAACATCATCGGATATTCATATTCGACAGAAACGTTTAGTTGGAGGAGTAAGACGTTTTAATAATGAAGCTCCTTTCCTTGTTACTATTCTTTTAAGAGGAAACTACCATGCTCCAGCAAGTTTATTATCAGCAGATACTGCCATAACTTCTGCTCATGTTTTTAAAAATCAAGATCAGTCGACAATGAACTTTGAATCTCGTACAGCAGGTACATAGAAAAAAGACTTACATCACTTGTTGCAGTGTACTTTATAAAAACTGCGCCTAAGCACTGCAGATGCGTTGCGTAACATTTGAGGAAGGGAAGTTGTTCAGATTTGAAAAAATTTCTGTTTTAATGCTGCAGTCATCGATCGGTTAACTCACTCGCTCTAATATCATATGTAGTTAGAGCGAGTGAGTTAACCGATCGATATTTGCATCACTCTGGTTTAGATTTACATAGTTTAGATTTAAGAGGCCTGGGTACCCTCGTGGGAACTCCGAGCTGATTGTGCGAGAGAGACAGAAGTATGATAAGCACGCCTCCAAGGGTGGAGTTTTTAAGTGAAAAAAAAATTTTCAACAGCCAATCAGCACAAGAATATTTTCGGGAATAGAAAGTGAAGTGCAGTAAAATGAACCGTACGGGGCAATATAAAGTAAGGTCAGGCAAGGACTAAACCCTCACAGCGGGAGGTAGCCTGTCACTGAATTACTAAGTAGTATACGAAAATAGAAAAAATTATGACAAAATATATAGTAGATAAATTTAAAAAATCATTCATTTAGCTTAAAAGTCTGAAAGGTGATTTAATTCTGAATCGAATGAATCTAAATTTACCTAAATTTCTCCATTATCATACTCTCTAAATGTGAATTATGTAATGAAAAATCGGTCACTAATTAATGAAAAATTCTACTAATTGTTAGTCATTCCTGACTAAAACTTTAGTGAAATAATGAAATACAACTAATAATCAGTAACAATTTACACCAAAGTAAATTATATTATATTATTTATTAATATTAATTAACAAATGCATTTCTCGGCTATTTATAAAAGTAAAAACTCGGGGTTTTCAACGTATCTTACTGTTTATAACTAACTTTTAAACATTTTTTTATACTTTTAATTAATCGGATAGTTTGTTTACAAAAAAAAAAGATTAAAAAGTTTGAAAGTTAAAAAAAAAATAAAAAGTTTAAGGGTGTTGGAGCCTAGTTCTAATGTAAAAATTCGATATCTTCATTTTATTCCATAAATATTAAATTTGGAATGTTTTCCCTCTGTAGAATTAATCAATTTTTAGTCAGAATTATGCGTACTGAGCGATAAAATATCAAATTCAAATATTTTTTTATGTAAAATGTAAATATTCAATTTTGACGTTAGATTTAGAATTCTTCGTTTTATGCAGAAAGTATCGAAACTAAATATTTTTTCCCTCAGTATGGAGTCTTACATTTGAAAAAAGATTAACGCTACAGAGCGAAAAAATATTTATTTATAATTTTCGTTGAGTAAAATGGAGAATGGAATTTTGAGCTTAACACTTTTGGGTCTAATGCCCTTAAAATTTTAAAGTTTTCAAAAAACTTAAAAAAAAATACTTCTCTAGCCATCACAAAATTTATGTTTCTTGAACTCGACTAAGCTTATCATTTTCGTAATCGAAATGTCAAGAATAATGAGAATTTGACATTTTTATGGAAAAAAAATACATGAGCATAATTTTTTGGCCCAACCAATTGGTGGTGACACATAAATAAACACCAATTTTTTTTATACTACTTTTAATAATATATATAGTAGTAGCATATATAAACTTTATATATTTTTTTCTGAAGAGTCGAATATTTAAACAAGAATTGTTTAAACAATATAAAAATAGTTTATTTTTCTTGAAATGTCTTTTATTAGGTTTTATTCATGTAAATGGCCTATAGTTTTAGCAAAAAATATTTATTATTGCTTGTGTAAATTTGGGCAAATTAAAATTTGCTATTATGGTATTTATCACATGTCCTTAATTATTAATTATCTCAGACTGACTATTTCGAGTTATTTTATTTGAATAATTATGCTATTGAAAATAAATAGTTTCATCTGTAAGCTTGCCATTTTTACAAGTACTTAATTTTATATATTATACAACAAAGTTTATATAAGAAAGTCAAGTTCGTTAGTTAACCATTTTGTATAAAAATTCAAAAAGTTGGAGAATTTGGGATATTTTTGAAATCACTTTTCTTTTCAATTTAAAAATTCTATGTACGGATATTCGTAGTACTCAGAAAGTTGAACATTTTATCCTGATTACTTTTTATGCTAAAAACAAAATTATCGGACTTACAACATTTCAAAAATTTAAAAAAAAATGTTAATTAAAATTGGAAGTCAAACAACGGAAAATTTGACAAATTTCAAGAGATGAAAAATTTTTCTTTTTGAATTCCAGACAATATTGGCATAACAACTTTAAAAAGTTTTTTTTTAAATCAAAAATTCAAATTTATAATCAAATAACGCGATACAGTGAAAATTAGGTACATAATTATTTATCTTATAGGGAAGTCAGGCCGAAGGTCAGGTATAGCTCGACAGTATTCAGTGGCCCTACACTTTTCCGGGGTGAGGTAAAGGGTATACATTGCTGTGAGTAGGCGTGTCAAAGGTCTGCTTCAATATTTTGCTCCCAGGATCGGTAGTTTCTTGCCTAAAAATTACTGCTTGAAGTCATATCGTTACATTGTTATTTTCCATATTTAGTTAAAGGCAATCTTTATACTAAATATAGTAACTTGTTTGGAAAGAATCAATCTATGTTTCTGCGTATTTAAATTATTGAAATATGCATTACAATTCGAGAAATTTGTCTCATATTTTTAATATAAAATATATTTTTTCAAATTTGAATACGCAGAAACCTAGATTATTCTTTTATGAATACAAGCATACCAAATAAGTCGTATTTTACATTATAATTTGGGATAAAACAAAGTTTAACGAAACCTTTAAAAAAGGCCCTGTACCCAGGCCTCTTAAGAGATTCAAGTGTACCTTCAATGTACAGTAATATTCAACGACGCCTTCCCTATCAAATTTGGGATTCGATATCGAGAGATGTTTACCGCCTATAATTCACTTATATACTCTATGCCTATAAACATTCAATTGAATCAATGCAGGTGGAAGAGATGCGTTCACTCAGTTGATTGTTTAGGCACAAAGTATATAAGTGAATAGACGGTAAACAACTCTTGATTCGCATCCCAAATTCGATAGGGAAGGCTTCGTTGAACATTACCCTGGCGAAAGCTTCGGATAGGATTCCAATCCGAGCCAATGCGAAATCTCTATCCGAGCGAATCCGAATGAAACCCAACCATTCCGAAGAAACTTTTCAATCCTAATGAATCCGAATTTTTAATCCGAACCATTCCGAAGAAATTTTTCAATCCGAATGAATCCGAACCATTTCGAAGAAATTTTTCGATCCGCATGAATCCGAAGCTTCAATCCGAATGAATCCGAGCCAATCCGAAGAAATTTTTCAATCCGAATGAATCCGAAGTTTCAATCCGAATGAATCCGAGCTATTCCGAAAAAATTTTTTAATCCGAATGAATCTGAACCATTCCGGAAAGGAATCTTCCTTCAAACTTCGGATTGGCTCGGATTCGTTCGGATTGGAATCATGCGAACTTCGGATTGGCTCTGAATGAAACTGATTCGCGCGGAAAGAGACTTCGAATTGGCTCGGATTCATTCGGATAGGAAATTTTCTATCCGAAGCCTTCGCCAGGGTACTATACAGTAGAATGCAAGAATGCCTTCCTTTGAAACATGCTAATCCATCCTTGGTTTCCATTAGAATCTTATGGAAACCAGGGTTGGGTTGCCATGTTTACAAAGGAAGGTATCCCTGCATTCTACTGTACAGTAATGTTCAACAATGCCTTCCTCTGTTTTGTAACGACCCAACCCTGTTTTCCATTAAAATGGAACACGTAATCAGTGTTGCCAGATTGGGCGACTAATCGTCCAAATTCGCATTAAGTAGCCCAAAAGTAGCCCAAAATCTGGTAACATTTAAAAAATTATTTTTTTCTATAGGTGGTAAACGTATTCATCAGATATTGAGACTGATTTTCTTAGAACCACATTATAATCAGACAACCCCTACATTCAAGAACCTTGTCTTAGTTAAATTCGGGCCACCTGTCTATTTTTCAAGTTCAGTTAATCGACCAATAAGCATTCATAGTGGAAATATAGTGGAACAACATTGGCATTTCGAAGTTGTAAACTGGGAAAAACCAATCCTAGTCAGGTAAGGTATTTTTCATAAATGACAATAGCCACGAAGTAACCACTAAGTGTAAAGATATTATAGACGCGACATTTTTCGCCACGGAGACCATCTTGATCTGATAGTACGACCACCAGATGACCTCGTCGAAAAAAGTCGCGCCTCGCGCCATCTCATTGCCGTACACTCGACGTTCTCAAACATAGGACCCCAGAAATAACAAGTTCCCCAAGATAACCAAATTCCGTTCTCTAAAGGCTTGAACACAATCACGTACACTCGAGCCTCTCAAATGTCAACTTCACAAATCTCAAGTTCT
Organism: Synergus gifuensis; assembly: GCA_904066015.1. NCBI lineage: Eukaryota > Metazoa > Arthropoda > Insecta > Hymenoptera > Cynipidae > Synergus > Synergus gifuensis. The sequence continues at coordinate 1,227,855 of CAJFCO010000117.1, forward strand.
CCCAAATGTCAAGTCCGTATTTCTCAAATCCCACTTGATAACTACTGCGCACGCTTTGCGTTCGACATCTGATTGGTTGCTATTCGCGCGCAATTTAAAATGCTAAAAAATATATTATACGCAATACGCATGCGCAATTGATGTGACTATAGAGGATAAAGAATTTCTTGACATTTGGGAGAACCTCTGGCAAAAATTTCTTGACATTTGGGAGACTCGAGTGTACTTACTCCGTGTCCGGACATGGGACATGCGCTAAAAATATGATTTCATGTGCAGTACACATGTGCAATTTATGTGGCATTTGAGAACGAGAATTTGGTTATCTTTGAGAACGCCTCTATTTTGCATGTCGTTATGCTTGACTTGACAACATCAAGTGTATTTAGGTTTGCAAGCAACTACTCCTAAAGTGAAGCTATATTATATTAATAAACTGCACTCAACTCTCACGTAAGATCACTTTTCGGGCTTGATTTGAAGTTGCCGTGACACACTTCCTAGAATTTTTATGACATAAACAAATTACACTACTATGGAACTCGCGACGCCCGTTGGTTCGGGAGAAGCGCTTTTCTCCCTACTCCACGTAGCGGTCGCTCGAAACATGGCTTGAAACGTCATCATAGATTTCGAGCAGCTTAAAATTCTAAGGTGAAAACGCGAAAGTGACCTAACCTGAAAGTTAAATTTAATATTAAATCTAAGCTGAAAATTATTATTAATTTCTAAAGGGGAAAACTCGTTACTATACATTGTCGATCAATTCCTGCACAATTGATAAGCATCGAGTACTGTCAACATGCTTACCCCAACCTAATTGGACCTGGTAATATCTGTAGTACTGCTGTGAGCGTCGGACAACATACTACTAAGACTGACTATGGTGCACCTCTGCTGGTGGGTCAAAATCTGCTTGGTATTATGGTTTATCATGGACCTGGTAGAGCAATAAATCCTGATGTTTATATGAATTTATTGGACCATGATATCAGACGCTGGATTCACGAACACGTTCCAGCTTTGCATTTATTTTAGTGACTTAGAGATTACTAATTTATGACCACCTATTGTGTAGGACATAATAAAATGAGTTATTCCTGAATGTACCACAATAAAGAGTGTGCTTTAAAGTTAGCAAAATATTAATGACGTGATTTAATTGTTATACTTAATTCTGATGACACACAGGGTAAAAGCAGCAATTCTTTTTGGCATCTTTATATATTGTTACACCCCCTTATAATTTGCTTTAGGGGGTATTAGGTATTTCACGTTGTGACGTAATAATACAAAAATGGACATATAATGGTGCATAAACAAATGTGATAAATGTATAATTAAACATTAAAACTGCAAAACAATGTCACAATGTGAAATACCTAATCCTCATAAATCGATCGAAAAATCGATTTTTTTTATTGCATAAATCGAAAGTACAACATTTCAAGAATACCGTGTAAAAATTTTAGAATGAAATTTAAAACGGTTTCACAACTTTAATATGACACCAGAGAAGTATTTATTACAATAATTTCATAAATATTTTTTTTGCTTTTTCGAATTGTTAATAAAATGCTCTCAAAATTTCAATAAAAAATATCGTACAGTGTTTTCAAAAAAAATTCCTAAAGTTCACGTTCATTTTTCGCCGTTTATATGAGGATAACCCCTTTATCTAATTGGAAAATGAATACTTTCATTAGAGAGGGGTACCAACAATAGGTGAAGATGACAATAATTGTTGCTTTTACCTAATGTGTTTTCGCAACATTATTTGGTTACATACATTATCAGCTTGATACACTAACTTCATTCTCGGAAATAAAAGGTTAATATTTTATTATTTTTTTTAAAACGCAAAAGGATTCCATTGTTTTTGCTTACCAGCATCTAATTGTGATAATATATTACCTGCACTAAACCTTATATCAATAATTGTCAAAGTGTCAGTATTCATATTTAAAAATCATTTTCACAATTGCTGCAACATCTGTGGCATATAAAAGTTGCCAGTTTCAAGGTATAAAAATACATTAGCAGTAAATTGTAACATTCAAAAATTTATTGTTAAACATGGAAAAAGCACTTTCCTTTGTCTTACTTCTATGTGGAATTCTTTCGCAAGGAATCTGCAGTTTATCCAAAGAGGATGATGGTGCGTAACATTATAAAATCATTTTTGAAGATTTGAAAGAACAGCATAAATAAAATGATATTAATTCTAATCATAATGGCTTCAGAAACATCATCGGATCTTCAAATTCGTCAGAAACGTGTGGCTGGAGGTGAAAGGAATGGCCGCAATCAAGCTCTTTTCCTTGGTACTATTCTTTTAAGAGGAAACTACCATGCTCCAGCAAGTTTATTATCAGCAGATAGTGCTATAACTTCAGCTCATGTTTTACAAAATCAAGATCAGACAGCACTTTCCTTTGAATCGCGTACAACAGGTACGCTGAAAAGAGACTTACAATAATTGTTACAGTGTACAC
>CAJFCO010000117.1:1235349-1245476 GCA_904066015.1 Synergus gifuensis
ATATGGAACTTATACAATGTATTATACTTATGAGTTACACTCAACTCTTACGTTAGGTCACTTTTCGGGATTGGACTGAAGATGCGGTGATATACTTCATAGAATTTCTATGACGAAAACAATTTACGCTGCTATGGAGCTCGCGATGCCCATTGGGTAGAGAGGTGTAGGGCCGTTACTACGCAGGGGCAGTCCGAGCAACGCTCCTTTTTAAAATTCAAAATTAGGCGGCCCCACAAAGCTTTTCGCCCCAGGGCCTTTGTAGTTCAAATCGTATGTGGCCATGGAGAGTGTCCTAACGTGGGAGTTAAATGTAATATTAAACCTAACTGTAGATTCTTATTAATTTAAAAAGGGGAAGAATGGTTGCTCTACATCATCGATCAATTCCTGTGCAATTGATAAGCATCCAGTATTGTCAACATATTTACCCCCGCCTAATTGGACCTGGGAATATTTGTACTAATGCTGTGAGATCCGGACAATATGCTATAACTGACCACGATTCTGGTGCACCTCTTCTTGTGGGACCAAATCTACTTGGAATTATGGTTTTTCATGGACGCGGAAGTGTAATAAATCCCGATGTTTTCATGAATTTAATGGACCATGACATCAGACGCTGGATTCACGAACACGTTCCAGCTTTGCATTTATTTTAGTGACCTACAATTAGGGATTATTTCCACCCATCGTGCACGACATAAAAAATTAAGTTATCCCTGAATGTATCACAATAAAGAGTGTGCTTTAACGTTGGGCTCCATCCATATATTCTTACATCCATGGCGTCTCTCTTCCCGCCCCATTGAACCCCTTACCAACTATATATAGTACCGCCAATTCTACTGAACCGCTAAGACGAGCGTCGCTATCATGAATTTCGAGTGTACTAGCAAAACGTTGGTCTCCAGCTCACGTACACAGAGAAAATCTTGGGTGAGCTTGTTACCCAAGGTTAGTAGCGCATCGTCACCTGACATTACTAATACTTTGGTGCTACGACCCGATTTGGGACACTTTCTCGCCCAAACTGGAAAAGAAGCTATTCCAATTTATGGTAGCGATGCGATTAGCGCATTTGGTGCTGCAACTATAACTGTTGGGCATGCCGCTCACCCAATTTTTTCTCAGGGTAAGCAAACGGCGCCTCTGATTTGTCAAACTTAATCATTTCATAACTTAAAAACTAAAACTTCAATTCATTTTTGCTGAAGGAATTTTCGATTAATTTTTTTTTTGTTTTTTATACAGCCATATATGTCGGGAGAGTTAGACTAGGGTCACCCTGTATAAGATTATTATGTCATAAAAGGCTCTAACTATTTTCGCCTATCCGCGTATAAAAGTAAATATCTATATTACTACCAGTAATAAACCTTCTATCAATAAAATTCGCATATTCATAGTCAAACACCAATTTCACAATATGCTACATAAAATACCCAATTTCAAAGTAGAAGTACGTTAGCTGCAAATCTTAAGCTCCTAATAAGTTCTAAACTACATTTATTGTTAAAAATGGAAAAAAGAATTTACTTCATATTACTTCTATGTGGAATTCTCTCACAAGCAATTTGCAGTTTATCAGAAGAGAATAATGGTGAGTAACACTTTGAAATAATTTTTGGAGATTTCAAGAAAGAGCGAAAATAACATTATATTAATTCTAATCATGTCTTCAGAAAAATCATCTGGTATTCACATTCGTCCGAAACGTGTGACTGGAGGTAGAAGACTTCAACGTCATGAAGCTTCTTTCCTTGTTGCTATTCTCGAAAGGGGAAACTACCATTGTCCAGCTAGTTTATTAACAGCAGATACTGCTATAACTTCTGCTCATTGTTTTTTATATCAGGATTTGTCAACAATGGTTATTGAATCTCGTGGGAGAGGTATGCAGATAAACGTAAAAAAACGGCTACATTTGTTACAGTGCACACTGAAATTCCCAATTAGATGCAATCCCTGATTCTACCAACCCCGCTTTACCGAATTCTTAGAAAGGCAATCATTGATAAGACGTGCGAGGGGTAGAGTGAGAAGAATCCCAGATAACAACCATGCGGGGCACGCGTGCCCTCACCTGAACACACATATGTGACACATGCTTCCTCATATGCGACCCTAATGGGTCACACGCCGTGAAAGTCGCACGCGTGATGATGAAATGCGAGTAACGTGCGAGAATTTAAAATACCTTTAACATAATAAAATTCATTTTCACGCAATGAAAAAGAATTACTTTTTTTAAATATAAATTGAAATTTTCGCATTTTACCAATTCGCATGTAACCACCTATGACGTGCGACGCACCTGCCACGTATATGAGGACGCAGCTGCGTCATACCCAGCGAGCACGCCGTGAGACAAAAGTTGCACGCATGTGACGCTCCCAATAAGAAGATATGCTTTGGACGGCATAGAATGGTAACGGACTTTTTACTACCATCCAATGAAAATCAATTTCATTTTTTTCAAAAAGCATTAAATGGCATTAACTTGTCCATTATGCATTTTTCTCAACAGCATTCACAATTTGTGCGCCTTCAAAAGGTGCACAATGTCTAATGCCATTCTATGCCTTCCAATACACTCCTTCTTACCTGGATACTTTGACTCTACATGATGTGACAAGCCAGGGCCGTATCAACCAGTGTTCCTAACGCGTGTTCCCGCGGTGATACGCATGTGTCACGCATGGCGTCCACTTGGTTACTTTTCGCGCGAAAAACTGAAAACAAAGTCTGGTGAATTGAAGCAAATTGATAAACTTATTCGATTAGGGTACAAACTGCTTTGTGGCTACGGTACAGTTGAGCACGCATATCATTGGGAATTTCAGTGTGATTTTTTTCATTTTCAATCAAACATATATTAATCTAAAAGCTTTTGTTATATTGTTTTATGAAATAATTTTCTTTCATAAATATCTTTTCCACAGCTACTAATATTGCTCATCGTATAGTGAGGTTGATTTTCTTAGACCCACATTATAATGGGACACGTCCTACATTCAGGAACCTTGCCTTAATTAAATTCGGCCCATCTCTCTATTCTGTAAATGCGCAAAATCGGCCAATAAGAATCCGCAGTGGAAGTGTGGTGGACGAAAATTTGAGATTCAATTTTATAAATTGGGCTGATCTATTCTTAAAAGGGTAAGACATTTTTAAGAAATAGCAGTAGCCACGAATTAACCACTAGGAGTAGAGACATTATAGACGCGACATTTCTCGCCAAAAACAACATCTTCCTTCACTCCTATGACCACCAAATGTCCTCGGTGAATAATGTCGTATCATCTCATCATGCCGTATTTAGATTTGCAACTTCTCCTACAATCAAACTGTATTATATTTATAAGTAACACTCAACTCTCACGTTAGGTCACTTTTTGGGCATGGTCTGAAGTTACCGTGATACGCTTCCTAGAGTTTTTATGACAAAAACAAGTTACGCTATTAGTGTAGAGCTCACGATGCCCGTTGAGTGGAGAGAGGCGTTTCTCTCCCTACCCTACGAGCACCTCGTCATTGATTGCGGACCACCTAAAATTCCAAGAAGGTGTTAACGCGAAAGTGACCTAACGTAGGAGTTAAATTTAAAATAAAATCCAAACTGAAGAATCATATTAATTTCAAAAGGGGAAGAGTGTCTACTGAACATTTCCGATCAGTTCCTGTACTATTGATAAGCATCGTGTACTGTCAACAAATTTACCCCGGTATCATTGGACCTGGGAATATTTGCACTAATACTGAAAACATCGGACAACATGGTACTGTAAACGATTCTGGTGCACCTCTAATTGTAGAAGACGATCTGGTTGGTATTATGGTTTTTCATGGAGCTGGTGGAGCAGCAATCCCTGATGTTTTTATGAATTTAATGGATTATGATATCAGACGCTGGATTCACCAACATGTTCCATCTTTGAATTTATTTTAGTAACTTAGGGATTATGTCCACCAATCGTGGACGACATAATAAAAAGAGTTAGCCCTGTATGTATCATAATAAAGAGTGTTCTTTAACGTTAGTAAAATACTATTATCCTGATTTAATTGTTAAGCCCTAAAAAGGTTATAAGGCAAGGGGAATGTGTCGATAATTGGTGTTTTTACCCTATGTGGTTTCACAACATAGGGTGTCTCAGAGTGAGAGGCCACCGTAATGTTAGTGCCCCCTGCCTCTCTTGTCGGTATAGTTGAGTCTCTCAAATGTCAACATCCCAAATCTCAAGTTCTCCAAAATATCAAGTCATGTTTCTCTCAAATGTCAAGTCCGTCTTTCTCAAATCCCACTTGTAACCACTGTGGACACGTTGCGTTCGACATCTGATTGGTTGCTATTCGCGCGCAATTTAAAATGCTAAAAAATATTATATTATACGCAATAGGCATGCGCAATTGAAATGACTATAGAGGATAAAGAATTTCTTGACATTTGGGAGAACCTCTGGCAAAAATTTCTTGACATTTGTGAGACTCGAGTGTATGTCCCTTTCCGAGCATGATCTGATTTAATTGTCTTCACCCTAAAAAGGTTTTAGGGTGAAGACACGTTTTCCGGCAAGTTTTCTCTTCAAGATACTCCAGACGTTTTCGATTGGATTTGCATCTGGGGACTGTGATGGCCAGTCCAAGGTCGTGATGTCATTTTCCTCATTCCAAGCGCTGTAGAGACGGCATCGATGTTTTGGGTCGTTATCCTCTTGCAAGATCCAATCGGCATTATCGGCTCCAAACATCTTTTTGGTAGACCTTAGAAGACCACTTTGGTATATCTGCAACATTTTCTTAGCGTTGAGGTTCTCGGTGAAGAGCTCCAAACATCCAAAACCGCGCTCAGAGAAGCATCCCCAAACATGGACCTTCACTGGGTGTTTAATGATCCGCTGGAGAAATCTACTGCCAGCCGTAGACCAGGCATACTTAATGGGAACCCATGCCCAGAACGACGCTTCGTCAGAAAAAAAAAATGTTCGACCAGTCCCGGTCGAGATTTTCAGCAGCCCATGCCTTCTGTTTTTCGATATGGGTTTCTGAGAGTAGAGGTTTTCGCCTCGTGCTACGGTACTGCATCTTCGATTCGGCCAATCGCTGTCGTATGGTGTTGATATACTAATGTTTACTCCCTTTTTGGCTAGTATAGCCTTGGCATCTCGCAAACCGAGAATGGGGGTACGCTTGAATAGCTGCACGATCGCTTTGTCCTCTTTGTTGGTTATTGCACGCATTTTTCCTCTTTCAGGAAGATCGACGACAGTTCCACTGACTTTATACAGCTCAACCCACTTCATAACGAACGATTGTGACTTTCTTAAGTATTTAGCAGCCACTGCGACGGACATTTTTGGCCCTTTTGGATGGGAACAAAAGAAGACGGCTTCAAAACGTTTAGCGTAAACAGAACTCATTTTCGTTCGCGTGCGTTCTCCCAGACAATTCGAGCGATACTGAAGCTGTATCATAAACGTGTATTAGTCCTTTGAACGTATTTTAATTAAAAAAACAAAAACGTTCAAAAATCTCCTATAGTCTTAAAAATAGAGACCACACGGTCTTGTTGACCAGACTGTATAGTGCGACTGATTTTTTTAGAACCACATTCGCTTAATCGACCAATAAGGATTCATAGTAGAAGTATAGTGGAAGAAGAATTGAAGTTCCATATTGTAAATTGGGGAAAACCATTCCTAAACATGGTGTAAGACATTTTTGATAATTGAAAATAGCCAATAGCAACGAGGTAACCACTAGGAGTAAAGATATTATAGACGCGACATTTTTCACCACGAATACCATCTTGCTTTACTCCTATGACCACTAAACATCCTCGGTGAAAAGTGTCGCGTCATCTCATCATGCCGCATAGATACGGAACTTCTACAATAAAACTGTATTATATTTATAAGTTACACTCAACTCTTATATTAGGTCACTTTTCGGGTTTGGACTGAAGATGCCGTGATATATGGTACTTCATAGAATTTCTATGACGAAAACAAATTACGCTGCTATGAAGCTCGCGATGCCCTTTGGGCAGTGAGGTGTAGGGCCGTTACTACGCAGGGGCAGTCCGAGCAACGCTCCTTTTTCAAATTCAAAATTATGACGAGTCCACAAAGCTTTTCGCCCCAGGGCCCCTGTGGTTCAAGTCGTGACCATGGAGAGGCACTTCTCTCACTACCCCTCGAACCCCTCACTTAAGATTACTGGCCTGCTAAAATTCTAAGAAGGTGAAAACGTGGGAGTTAAATATAATATTAAATTTAACTGAAGATTCTTATTAATTTCAAAAGGGGAAGAATGGTTGCTCTACATCATCGATCAATTCCTGTGCAATTGATAAGCATCCAGTATTGTCAACATATCTACCCCCGCCTAATTGGACCTGGGAATATTTGTACTAATGTTGTGAGATCCGGACAATATGCTGTAACTGACCATGATTCTGGTGCACCTCTTCTTGTGGGACAAAATCTACAGCCATATATGTCGGGAGAGCTAGACTTGGGTCACACTGTATATATTATTTATGTCATAAAAGGCTCCGACCTTATTCGCCTATCAGCATATAAAAGTAAATATCTATATTACTATCAGTAATAAGCCTTATATCAATAAAGTTTTCATATTTATATTCAAACACCAATTTCACAATGTGCTAAGAAAATCCCCCAATTTCAAAGTAGAAGTACGTTAGCTGCAAATTTTAAGCTCCTAATAAGTTCTAAACTACTAATTTATTGTTAAAAATGGAAAAAAGAATTTACTTTATATTACTTCTATGTGGAATTCTCTCACAAGTAATTTGCAGTTTATCAGAAGAGAACAATGGTGAGTAACACTTGGAAATAATTTTTGGATATATGAAGAAAGAGCGAAAATAACATTATATTAATTCTAATCATGCTTCAGAAAAATCATCTGGTATTCAGATTCGTCAGAAACGTGTGATTGGAGGTAGAAGACTTCAACGTCGTGATGCTCCTTTCCTTGTTGCTGTTCTTGTAAGGGGAAACTACCATTGTCCCGCTAATTTATTAACAGGAGACACTGCTATAACTTCTGCTCATTGTTTTTTATATCACGATTTGTCAACAATGGCTATTGAATCTCGTGTGATTGGTACGCAGATAAACGTAAAAAACGGCTACATTTTTTACATTGCACACCGAAATTCCCAATTAGATACAATCCCCGATTCTACCAACCCCGTTTTGCCGAATTCTTAGAAGCGCAATCATTGATGAGACGTGCGAGGGGTAGAGTGAGAAGCATCCCAGATAAAAACCATGCGGGACACGCATGCCCTCACCTGAGCACACATATGCTTTCTCATATGCGACGCATATGGGTCGCATGCGTGATGGTGCTTCCATGACAGCAGAAAACGCAGAATAGAAAGCAGAAAATCTTAAGAGTGAAAGAGACAAATATAGTCATTCTCTCTTTCACTCTTATGATTTTCTGCTTTCTGCTTTGCGTTTTCTGTTGTAATAGGACGGCACCGTGATGGTGAAATGCGAGTAACGTGCGAGAATTTAAAATGCCTTTAATATAATAAAATTCATTTTCACGCAATGAAAGAGAATTACTTTTTTAAATATAAATTGAAATTTTCGGATTTTACCAACTCGCACGTAACTACCTATGACTTGCGACGCACCTATCACCACCGTTTTCCCATAAGAGACAATTTTAAATGAAACTCGTGATATTTCAACAAATACGTAGGCTCGCGACTTGAAACTTTGCGAGATTATTTATTATGCCTTATATTTTCGATTTTTCATGAAAAGGAGAACTTTTTAAATTTCCTAATATTGCAGACGTACCCCCTTAACTTGTCCACTTGACATTTTTCTCAACAGCATTCACAATTTGTGCGCCTTCAAAAGGCGCACAATGTCTAATGCCATTCCGAATTTAACAATGAATTGATTTAAATTAAATTTAAATTATAATAATAACATTATTATAATTTACAGGTGGTGAACAAGTTCATCATATAGTGAGAGTGATTTTCTTAGACCCAAATTATAATGGGACACGTCCTACTTTCAAGAACCTCGCCTTAGTCAAATTCAGTCTACTTATCCATTTTCCCACTTCGCTTCATCGGCCAATAAGAATCCGTCGTGGAAGTGTGGTGGACGAACAATTGAGATTCAATTTTATAAATTGGGGTGGACGATTCCTAAGGAGGTAAGACATTTTTAAGAAATAGCAGTAGCCACGAAGTAACCACTAGGGGTAGAGACATTATAGACGTGACATTTCTCGCCAAAAACAACATCTTGTTTCACTCCTATGACCACCAAATGTCCTCGGTGTAAAATGTCGTATCATCTCATCATGCCGTATTTAGATTTGCAACTTTTCCTACAGTCAAACTGTATTATATTTATAAGTTGCACTCAACTCTCACGTTAGGTCACTTTTTGGGCATGGTCTGAAGTTACCGTGATACGCTTCCTAGAATTTTTATGACGAAAACAAGTTACGCTATTAATATGGAGCTCACGATGCCCGTTGGGTGGAGAGAGGCGTTTCTCTCCCTACCCTACGAGCACCTCGACATTGATCGCGGACCACCTAAAATTCTAAGAAGGTGTTAACGCGAAAGTGACCTAAAGTAGGAGTTAAATGTAAAATAAAATCTAAACTGAAGAATCGTATTAATTTCAAAAGGGGAAGAGTGACTGGTGCACATTTCCAATTAGTTCCTATGCTATTGATAAGCATCGTGTACTGTCAACAAATTTACCCCGGTATCATTGGACCTGGGAATATTTGCGCTAATTCTGAGATCGCCGGACAACATGGTACTGAAGAAGATTCTGGTGCACCTCTAATTGTGGAAGAAGATCTAGTTGGTATTATGGTTTTTCATGGATCTGGTGGAGCAGCAGCCCCTGATGTTTTTATGAATTTATTGGATTATGATATCAGACGCTGGATTCACCAACATGTTCCATCTTTGAATTTATTTTAGTAACTTAGGGATTATGTTCACCAATCGTGGACGACATAATAAAAAGAGTTATCCCTGAATGTATCATAATAAAGAGTGTTCTTTAACGTTAGCAAAATACTATCATCCTGATTTAATTGTTATGCCTAATCATGACACAGGATAAGAGCATCAAATTTTGGCATCTTCACCTATTGTTGGCACCCCCTTCTAATTTGCTTTAACCAACTGAAAAATTCAAATCTTGATTATATTTTGCTCAAATCATAGTATCTCCGATAGACTAGATAGACGTTAAATATTTACAGTTTCCTATTGCTTTAAACAAATGAAAGAGAAGTACCAAAAAAGGTAAAGGTGCCGATAATTGGTACTTTTACCCTATGTGGTTTATACAGCCATTACGTTCAGACAGTTAAACTTGAGACACCCTGTATAAGATTATCATTGACGAAAAAGATTTCGACTGTTTTTGCTTATCAGCATATATGTAAAAGTAAATAAGTATATTTCCTGTAATAAACTTATATCAATAATTGTCAAGGTTTTTGTATTCATTGTCAAACACTATTTTCACAATTCTTGCAAAATCTGTGGTAAGTAAAGTCTCCCAGTTTTAAAGTAGAAGTACGTTAGCTATAAATTTTGAGCTCCTAACAAGTTCTAATCTGCATTTATTGTTAAAAATGGAAAAAAAATTTTATTTTATATTTCTTCTATGTGGAGTTCTTTCGCAAGGAATTTGTAAATTATCCGAAGAGAACGATGGTGAGTAAAATTTCAAATCATTTTTGAGGATTTGGAAGAAGAGAAAAAATGACATTAATTCTGATCATAATGGCTTCAGAAAAATCATCTGGTCTTCACATTCGTCAGAAACGTGTAGCTGGAGGTAGCAGACTTCACCGTCATGAAGCTACTTTCCTTGTTCCTATTCTTTTAAGGGATAACCACCATTCTCCAGGAAGTTGATTAACAGCAGATACTGCTATAACTTCTGCTGATTGTTTTATAAATCACGATGTGTCAACAATGGTTGTTGAATCTCGTTCGCGAGGTACGCATAAAAACGTCTTACATTTGTTACAATGTACACTGAAATTCCCATTTAGACATAAATTGAATGCACATCAGTGGGAAT
>CAJFCO010000117.1:1245876-1256506 GCA_904066015.1 Synergus gifuensis
AAAATGGAAAAACGAATTTACTTTGTATTACTCCTATGTGGAATTCTCTCCCAAGGAATCTGCAATTTATCTGAAGAGAATAATGGTGAGTAAAGTTTTAAAAATAATTTAGGTAAAGAGAAAAAAGAGCAAAAATAACATAAAATTAAGGGCATGTAATACATTACCATAAGAGTAAATTAGTTATACCAATTATACGTTCATAATAATAAATATTTTTATTTATTTATTTATTTTATTTAATTTATTATTATGAACGTATAATTGGTATAACTAATTTGCTCTTATGGTAAAGTATTACATGCCCTTAAGTCTAATAATATTGATTGCAGAAAAATCATCGGATATTCTCTTTCGCAAGAAACGAATGGAAGGAGCTAGAAAACGTGCTTTCAATGATGCTCCCTTCCTAGTCAGTATTATAGCAAATGGAAACTACCATTCTCCAGCAACTTTGTTAACAACTGATGTTGCCATAACCGCTGCTCATTGTTTTAAATATCAAAATCCGAATAGAATGTCAATTGAATCTCGTTTCCAAGGTACACAGAAAAGACTTAATTTTGTTATAATGTATCTTAAGCTGTACCTCTTTTGCTTTAAAGGACACTAAAAATACTTTTTTATTGTTTACAGCTGGTCAACAGCCACATACGATAGAGAGGCTGATTTTTTTAGATCCAAATTATAATGACACACACCCTACGTATAAAAATCTCGTCTTGGTTAAATTTAGTCCAACAATAAATTTTGAAACTTCGTCTAATCGAGCAATAAATATCTTTAGTAGAAATTTGGCCCACCAATATTGGAAGTACGAAGTTTTCACCTGGGGAACACCATTAATGACCAGGTAAGATATATGTAGTAAATTATGGCTACAATTTTCGTCTCTAAATTTATAATTTTATCTCTAAACTCATTATTTTTACCACTTCCAGATATAGTCGAAGAATCACTTCTTTGCATTTACGATCTGTTGTTGTTCAACCGATAAGCTTTGAGTACTGCCATCACGTTTACGGTAATATCATTGGACCGGGAAATATTTGTACAGTTGGTACGAAGGCCAAGGAACATTGTTCTGATAATGATTCTGGTGCTCCATTAATTATAGAAAATGAACTAGTTGGTATTATGGTCTTTCGTGCACATGGTCTGGATACCAATCCTGACGTTTTTATGAATTTATTAGACCATGACATCAAACGCTGGATCCACGCTAACGTTCCATCTTTGCGGTTATTTTAGATTTGATGATTAGTTCACCTGTGATTTAAAATCGAAAGATATTAAGGAAAAATAATAATCATTGTAATCAGATAATGATGTAAGTCATCACAATAAAGATAGTGTTCTAACATTGGAAATTAACATTAAATTAACATTGTCCTGACTTAATTGTTACATCTCTAATCGATATTGGACATCCCTAATCTAATCCTAGATTCCTAGCACAGGCTTCTGCAAAAAATTTATATTCAGAAATATCTTAGCTGAAAAATTCACGTGTAAAAAAAAAGACCAAAGCTTTTTACTGCTCCAGCAAATAAAAATTCTTATCTGAATTACATAAAATAATCCGTTGACTATTAATATTTTATTATTTGTTCAATCGTTAAAACATTTATGGTATATAAAAAGATTTGCAAACGAAGTGGAAAAGTTTCCAGTATAAAATTTTAACTAATTGTTAAAAATGAAAAAAGCAATTTACTTTATCTTTCTTTTGTGTGGAATCCACGCGCAAGGAATTTACTGTTTATCCGAAGAGAATAATGGTGAGTGAAAATTTTAGAATAATTTACATACTGAAAAAAAAATAATCCCATGAAATAAATATAATCAAAATGTCTGTAGAAAAATCATCGGATATTCATATTCGTAAAAGACGTATAGCTGGAGGAAAAAGACATGAGCGCCAAGACGCTCGCCACCTCGTCCATCTTCTTGATAATGGAAACGCCCATTGTCCAGCATCTTTATTAACAGCTGACGTTGCCATAACATCTGCTCAGTGTTGTAAAACTGTGCATAGGCCGAGATTTGCCATTCAATTTTATACACAAAGTACATATGCAAAAGTATTACTTACGTTACAGTTTAATTATTATTGCTTTTTCTTCATTAAAAAACTTTTATATCTCTAACAGATGGTCCATATGTGTCCAGGATAGAAAATGTAACTTTCTTAGATCCAAATTATAATGCGTCACGGCCTACAATAAAAAATCTGGCCTTACTTAGATTTGCTCCAGCTATAAATTTCCAGTTTTCGGAAAATCGGCCAATAAAAATCTTTAGTGGAAATATAGCAATTCAAGAATTGGAAGTCAATGTTTTCACCTGGTCAAGACCGTTCTTAAATGGGTAAGATATATCTAGTAAATAACAGGAGCAACCAGGCCCCCCAAGCCTCAATATATTTTCGAGGGACAAAATTTCTAATGACTTGGGTAAAAAGTGCCGATAAATATCTGTTGGGAGCACTACAGTCGTCCTCAACACAAATAAAAATTGTCGCCAGTGAGTAGACCACACAAGTGTACTACATTTGTATGTGTCTGACAACAATTTTTATTTATGTTGAGTGTAGGAAGTGGTACTTGCTCACTCGTGAAGGCCATCTTTATAGTTTCTCTTCTATATTTCGTCCCGAGTCCGCCACTGGACTCATCAGTAAGGCAATGTGGACGGAAATATGGAGAGGAGAGATTTTTCCGATGCCGGGAATCGAACCTGTGTCGTCTTGCTTCTCAGCGTTGAGTGTAGCCGCTGAGTCATGCTGTTGAGACGATGGAAATGGTAGTGGGAACCTAGTTGGTTAATTCCTACATGAGAACGACTGTAGTGCCCCCAGCGAAAATTTACTATTGGTTTACGACCAATACATGTCATTCTCGGCAAACCAATACATGTCATTAAACCAAACAATTTCTAAGCTGAAAATTTCTACCCGTTTCAGAATTCGAAAAGTTCCTGCTGTAAATTTACGATCACTCGCTGTGCGTCTGATAAGCATTCATTACTGCCAGAGTTTCTACCCCGGCCTCATTGGAGCGGGTAATATTTGTGCTTATGCTGCAGTGGCCGGAGAACATTGTGACGATACGGATTCTGGAGCACCTCTAGTTGTAGAAGGTGATCTGCTGGGTATCATGGTTTTTCATGGACACGTTGCCAATCCCAATCCTGATGTTTTTATGAATGTAATAGACCATGACATCAGACGCTGGATCCACGCACACGTTCCATCTTTGCGTTTATTTTAGATTTGGTGATTAGTTCACCTCTGATTTAAAATCGAAAGATATTAAGAAAAAATAATAATTATTGTAATCATAAAGTGATGAGAGTCATCACAACAATGCATAAAAATAAAGACAGTGTTATAACATTGGCAAAATACTATTGTCCTGAATTAATTGTTATACTTCAAATTCTGGAATGGTCATGGAAAGAGCGAAAACCTATTAACTCGTGAAACTCATCAAATCCCACTCTTACCACATTCGGTGGAACGGATTAAGGAGGGGAGTACGATAACTCACGACTACTTTCGACTGCTTGACGATTGAAGCCGAACAGATTCGAGAGCATCCGATCCGAAACGAGAAGAGGGGTAAGTTCGTACACTGAGAAAAGATTGGATGAGCAGCGCGCCCAACAGGTATAGTTGCAGCACCAAATGCGCGAATCGCATCGCTACCACAAATTGAAATAGCTTCCTTTCCAGTTTGGTGCTGCAGCACCAACGAGTGGGTAAGATAGGATTGGGGAATCTGGCCGCCCAAATGTTGAGCGCGTCGTAGCACCAAAGTATTAGTAACGCCAGGTGACGCTGCGCTACCAACCTTGGTTAACCAGCTTACCCAAGATTTTCTCTGTGTAGAAGCCTGAGGGTCAGGGAGAAGTTCCTCTATTCCTGCCACTCTGTTCTCCTCATCGACGAATGCAGGTGAAGGAAGTTCTATGAAATGCATCAATCGAGTTCCCATAAATCAAGCAGCATGCGTAATTAAAATCTGTAAACTTAGTATTGTATTATATATTGAGACTAATCAGTTTAAATACAGAATCAACAATGCTTAAAAGTAATGAAGAAGAATTTGTTCACATCACGTGACGTACACCCATTATTAAATGATGTCCTTCAACTGTTAGTGATGTCAAAAAAATTCCCATTGCTTTCTTGTGTGCCAACAAATAGATGATTAGAGTACGCAGTCATCGTATAATTGTTCAAACATTATTCTTACAATCTTTACAACACCTATGCTATATAAACTCTTCCCGTTGTAAAAACGGAAGAGTTTTGCAAAAATGGAAACAGCTGTTTACTTTATATTATTTCTGTGTGGCATTCTTTCCCAAGGAATTTGCAAAGTATCCGAAGACAATAATGGTGAGTAAAATTTTAAAAATAATTTAGATAATGAGAAAGAAGAGCAAAAATAAGACGAAATAAATTCTAATCATAATGGCTGCAGAAAAATCGGATATTCTCATTCGTCGAAGACGTGTTTCTGGAGGTTTCAATCGTTCCACCCAAGAAGCTCCCTCCCTAGTTGCTATTCTTCTAAATGAAAACTTCCATTGTCCAGCAACTTTATTATCAAATGATGTAGCCATAACTTCCGCTCAGTGTGTTAAGGATCGGAATCAACGAATGATGAGAATTCAAACTAGAACATCAGGTATATTTATAATGTTTTATTCACCTTAAATCCACCATATTTCTATTTTATAACTACATCACTTTTGTCTAAAAACAAATCCTTTCTCAGAGTAACAATTTTTTATTTATTTTTTAATTTAATTTTTACCTTCAGATGGTGACCATCCTCATGAAATAGTAAGGGTCATGTTCTTCGATCCCAATTATAATACATCACACCAAACAATAAACAATCTGGCCTTGGTGAAATTTGCTCCACCTATAAGTTTAAGTTTCTCGCATAATCGCCCAATAAGTTTTTTTAATGGAAATTTGGCCGCCCAAGATTTACTGATCCAAGTTTTCAACTGGGGAAGATCACTACGTTTAGGGTAAGTTACACCTAGTAAATGATTAAAGCCACTTAGTAACTGCTTAAGGCAAACAAACATAGACGTGGCAATTTTTGCCGCAAGGAAAAATTGATTGAAAAATTGAAAAATTGCCGTTGATCACCAGATGTCCTTGGCGAAAATTGTCGCGTCATACAATCATGCCGTATCAAGGTTAACAAACGCGCCTCATACAATGAAATTGTATTTGATTAATTAAACTAATATTAACTAAACTGAAAATTGTTACCAATTTCAGACCAAGTAGAATCACTTCTACACATTTACGATCTATCAATATGAGACTGATAAGCATTCAATACTGCCAAGAGATGTTCCCCGGCATGATTGGAAGAGGGAATCTTTGTGCATATCCTGCGATTTACAGAGAGCATTGTCATGATGGTGATACTGGTTCACCTCTCTTTGCGGAAGAACAACTGCTGGGAATTATGGTCTTTCATGGGCATCTTCACCACACAAATCCTGAAGTTTTTATGAATTTATTAGATCCCAACATCAGACATTGGATCCACCAACACGTACCATCTTTGCGTTAATTTTAGATTCGGTAAATAGTTGGTCTCTGTTTTTATTTTCGTTCATTTTCATTCATTTTCATTCATTTCATTCATTTTCAGTATGGTCTGCGTATGGCTCTGACGCGTTTCCAAGAATTTACATAACGAAATAAGTAAATTCGTCCAGCTCACGGTCATGAGGGGTAAGAAGAGGAACCTCTCTCCCAGCAACATGGTTCCCCTCATCAACATATTTTATTATACATTGAGACTAATTAGCTTAAAAGTAATGATGAAACATTTTTTTTATATCACACGTACACATTATTAAATAATGTCCTTCAACAGTTAGTGACTTCATAAAAATTTCCACTGCTTTATTGTGACCCAGCAAACAGATAACCTAATCGTAATTGAGAAAATGTAACTTTGTAGCTAGTATATAAATAGTGATTGTATACTTGTTCACACACGATTTTTATAATCATTACAAAATATATGCTTGTAAATCATATTATTTCATCATCTATCTATATAAACTCTTCACGTTGCAAAAACAGGCAGTAAAACTACAGCAAACTTTAACCCGTTAACAATTTATCATATACCTCTGTTTATTGTTAAAAATGGAAACAGCTGTTTACTTTATAATATTTCTATGTGGCATTCTTTCCCAAGGAATTTGCAATGTATCCGAAGACAATAATGGTGAGTAAAATTTTTTAAATAATTTAGAAAATTAGAAAGAAAAGCAAAAATAACTTGAAATAAATTCTTATCATAATGGCTGCAGAGAAATCGGATATTCTCATTCGTCGAAGACGTATTGCTGGAGGTATAAATCGTCCCGTCCGAGATGCTCCCTTCCTAGTTGCTATTCTTATAAATGGAAACTACCATTGTCCAGCAACTTTACTATCTACTGATGTAGCCATAACCTCCGCTCAGTGTTTTAAGGATCAGAATCAACCGATGATGAGTATTCAATCTAGAACAATAGGTATATGTATAATGCTTTATTCACCTTAAATCCATCATATTTCCCCAGATAGAAAAATGCATGCACTGTGCGACTTTTGTCTCACGGCATGCACGCAGGGTATGACGCAGCTGTGTCCTCATATGCGAGACACGTGCGTCGCACCTCAGGTGGTTACGTGCGAGTTGGTAAAATGCGAAAATTTCATTTCATATTTAAACTAGCTGTGAATTCGATCTCTGTTGTTCCATTTAAGTATATTTATATTTTTTGTGCTCATTTTTTGAGCACTTTGCTTCCTCATTATAATGTTGCAAATAAATTTGCTTCCTCATAGAGGAAGCATTTAGAAATGAAGATTTTCAAAATTAAAAATAATCATAATTTTCTTAAAATTCAATAAAATTCATTAATCATACAGGTCACTTGATTCGTCTCGACGCGAGGAATCTTTCTTTCCTTTACATAAGCTTTGAATTTTCATTATTTGAGAAGTTATAGTCGAAAAATAAATTTTACAAATATTCAAAATCTACATAAAAATTTTAAAATTCAATATTTTGAAAAATCCTTTGGCACGTTTTGAGATACTGGTGGTGCTAATATACCCTACAAATTTCATCAATTTATCTACAACTGTCTTTAAGTTAATAGGGCGACATCCAAACACACACACACACACAATTGATTAGAATGTTGTATTAGACATTTATCACGTGAGGAAAGTTTAATTAAACGATTTTAAAAATATTAGAAAATGTATCGAAAACAAAGCTTCCTCTATGAGGAAGCAAAAAGTAATTCTTTTCTATTGCGTGAAAATGAATTTTATTATTTTAAACGCATTTTAACTTCTCGCACGTTACTCGCATTTCACCATCACGCGTGCGACTTTCACGGCGTGCGACCCATATGCGTCGCATATGAGCACGCACATGTGTGCTCCGGTGCGCGCACGCGTGCCCCGCACGATTCTTATCTGGGTCTATTTTATAACTACATAACTGTTGTCTAAAAACAAATCCTTTCTTCGAGTAACAATTTTGTATTACTTTCAGTTGGTGACCATCCTCACGAGATAGTAAGGCTCATTTTCTTAGATGCCAATTATAATATATTACACCCAACAGTGAACAATCTGGTCTTGGTTAAATTTGCTCCAGCTATAAATTTAAGTTTCTCGCATAATCACCCAATAAGTCTTTTTAATGGAAATTTGGCCATCCACGATTTAATGATCGAAGTTTTCAACTGGGGAAGACCACTAAGTTTAGGGTAAGATACACCTAGTAAATGATTAAAGCCACTTAAAACATAGACTTGGTAATTTTTGCCGCAAGGAACATTTCATCACTAGATGTACTTGGCGAAAATTTTCGCGTCATATAATCATGCCGCATCCAGGTTAACATACGCCTCATAAATGAAATTGTATTTCACTAATTAAACTAATCTTAACTAAACTGAAAATTATTACCAATTTCAGACCAAGTAGAATCCCTTCTATACATTTACGATCTATTTATATGCGACTGATAAGCATTGAAT
The DNA here is from genome assembly GCA_904066015.1 of Synergus gifuensis. Lineage (NCBI taxonomy): Eukaryota > Metazoa > Arthropoda > Insecta > Hymenoptera > Cynipidae > Synergus > Synergus gifuensis. The sequence goes on from CAJFCO010000117.1 coordinate 1,253,974, forward strand.
ACTGCCAAGAGATGTTCCCCGGCATCATTGGAAGAGGGAGTCTTTGTGCATATGGTGCGCTTCCTGGAGAGCATTGTGATGATAGAGACAGTGGTGCACCTCTCTTAGCAGCAGGGCAACTGTTGGGAATTATGGTCTTTCATGGGAATCGTCGCCATGCAAATCCTGATGTTTTTATGCATTTATTAGATCCCAACATCAGACGCTGGATCCTCCAACACGTACCATCTTTGAATTAAATTTCAGTATGGTCTGCGTATGACTCGGACGCGTTTCCAAAAATTTACATAACGAAATTAGAGTGTACTACTGGGTAAATTCGTTAAGCTCGCAGTCATGAGGGGCAGGGAGAGACACCTCTCTACCTGCTACTCGGTTCCCCCTATCAAAGTATTTTATTATACATTGAGACTAAATAGTTTAAATAAAAATTTGGTTTAGTTAAAATTTAGTGTGAAGTTAGCTTCACACTCAGGAATTCATTGCCTTTTGACCCTTGTCACGTAATATACTATTTTATATGACGCGTACACATTATTAAATAATGTCCTCCAACAATTGGTGACTTCATACAAATTTCCACTGCTTTATTGTGAGCCAGCAAACAGATAACCTAATCGTAATTGCGAAAATTTAACTTTGTAGATAGTATTAGTAGTGATCGTATACTAGTTCAAACACGATTTTTACAATCTTTACAACAAATATCCATATAAATCGTAACATTTCAACATCTATCTATATAAACTCTTCCCGTTGCAAAAACAGGCAGTAAAACGTTAGCAAACATTAACCCGTTAACAATTTATCATATACCTCTGTTTATTGTTAAAAATGGAAATATCTTTTTACTTTATACTATTTCTTTGTGGAATTCTTTCCCAAGGAATTTGCAATGTATCCGAAGGCAACAATGGTAAGTAAAATTTTAAAAATAATTTAGATAATGAGAAAGAAAAGCAAAAATAACATGAAATAAATTCAAATCATAATGACTGCAGAAAAATCGGATATTCTCATTCGTCGAAGACGTATTGCTGGAGGTATAAATCGTCCCGTCCGAGATGCTCCCTTCCTAGTTGCTATTCTTATAAATGGAAACTACCATTGTCCAGCAACTTTATTATCAACTGATGTAGCCATAACCTCCGCTCAATGTGTTAAGGATCAGAATCAACGGGTGATGAGTATTCAAACTAGAACATCAGGTATATAATGTTCTATTCACCTTAAATCCGTCAAATTTCTATTTTATATCTACATCACTTTGGTCTAAAAACAAATCCTTTCTTAGAGTAACAATTTTTTATATCTTCAGTTGGTGACCATCCTCACGAGATAGTAAGGCTCATTTTTTTGGATCCCAATTATAATATATCACACCCAACAGTGAACAATCTGGCTATTGTTAAATTTGCTCCACCTATAAGTTTAAGTTTCTCGCATAATCACCCAATAAATATTTTTAATGGAAATTTGGCCGCCCAAGATTTACAGATCGAAGTTTACAACTGGGGAAGACCACTAGTTTTAGGGTAAGATACACCTAGTAAATAATTAAAGCCACTTAATAACTTCTTACGGCAAACAAACATAGACGTGGTAATTTTTGCCGCAAGGAACATCTGTTGATCACCAGATGTCCTTGGCGAAAATTGTCGCGTCATATAATCATGACGTATCCAGGTTAACAAACGCGCCTCATACAATGAAATTGTATTTGATTAATTATACTAATATTAACTAAACTGAAAATTGTTACCAATTTCAGACCAAGTAGAATCCCTTCTATACATTTACGATCTATCTATATGCGACTAATAAGCATTGAATACTGCCAAGGGATATTCCCCGGCATCATTGGAAGAGGGAATCTTTGTGCATATGGTGCGCTTTTCGGAGAGCATTGTCATGATAGTGATACTGGTGCACCTCTCTTAGCGGAAGGACAACTGCTGGGAATTATGGTCTTTCATGGGCATGTTCACCATACAAATCCTGATGTTTTTATGAATTTATTAGACTCCGACATCAGACGCTGGATCCATCAACACGTACCATCTTTGCATTAATTTTAGATTCGGTGATTATTTGGCCTCTGTTTTTATATTTAAAAACTTATGGAGAAATCATCAACGTATTTTATTATACACTCAACTCTTGATTGAGTTCCAGCCACGGGGGTAGACGGAATCACTCAAGCGTGAAAGTTGAACTCGATCAAGAGGAACTCAATCCAGAGTTGAGTGTATGGTACATTGAGACTAACCAGTTTTAATAAAAATTAATAAAATCATGTTGGAAAAAAATTTCTACATTCAACATTGCTTAAAAGTAATGATGGAAGATTTTTACATTCTCATCAGAGAAGGTATTAGATTTGTGTAAAATTTCCCCCCCCCCAGTTTTTGTCAAATGTCCACGTTTTGGGACCCCCTGAACCCGAAAAACATGTTTTTACGAATGTGTCTGTCTGTCTGTCTGTCTGTCTGTCTGTCTGTCTGTCTGTCTGTCTGTCTGTGTGTCTGTATAT
>CAJFCO010000117.1:1256516-1268803 GCA_904066015.1 Synergus gifuensis
TTTGTTTGTGAGCACGATAACTTTCGAAAGAATTGACAGATTGGATTGTCCTTTGGTATACTCTTTAAGTGTCCTAAAATGAAGGTCAAGTTCGTTGGCCAGCCATTTTGGATAAAAATTCAAAAAGTGGGAGCATTTTGAAAAATTTTGAAACCACTTTTTTTTTTAATCTAGAAATTCTAATGACGCACGTTCGTAGTACTCAAAAAGTCGAACAATTTTTCTTAATGACTTTTTTGGATCAAAAAAAAATTGAAAGACTTATAACATTTTGAAAATCCAAAAAAATGAAATAAAACTTAAATTAGAAGCCAAACAACGCACGATATGAAAAAAAGTCTCAAATTAAAAATGTTTATTTTTGAACGCCCTATAAGATCCGCATAACAACTTTTTGAATTTCCTTAAAAAATCGAAAATTCAAATTTTGAGCCAAAAAACGCGAGATGCAGAGAAAATGATAAGAAATATAATTATTCGCCATAAAAAGATCTACAAGTTCTCCTTTGGCCATTTTTCAATAGGATGAGTAGTTTTCGTTTAAATCGTGAAAAATATTGTTAAACAGAGCCGAGCGCGGAGCGCGAGCTTTAAATCAAATATCGAGCGCGAAGCGCGAGTGCCCTGATGAGAATGTGCTCCTTAAGGTCGATAGAACCTTAAGTAAATTAGTTAAATTTTGCATTCAAAGCTGTAATTTAATTTAATTTAATTAAATTTTTAAAAATATAAATTACAAATATACAAAAATAAATTAAAATATAAAAATATAAATTATGTAATTTAATTAAATTAAAAAAAAACATATATCTTTAAGCGTCCTGTAAAGCGCAAGCTTCACTAAGGGCACAAGCGCGCGAAGCGCGCAACACGGAGCGCGAAGCGCGACGTGTATATATATCGGAGCGCGAAGCGCGACGATCGAACTATATTCGACCCCCCGCGCGCCGTAGGCGCGCTCATTTTTGCGAGCGAAGCGAGCCGCGCGCGAAGCGCGCGATGAGAATGTGCCCGCGAAGCGGGCAGATTTTTTTATATCAAACGTACACATTATTACATAATGTCCTTCAACAGTTAGTGACTTCATAAAAATTTCCACTGCTTTATTGTGAGACAGCAAACAGATGACCTAATCGTAATTGCGGAAATTTAACCTTGTATATAATAATATTAGTGATCGTATACTTGTTCAAACTCGATTTTTACAATCTTTACCACATATATGCATATAAATCAGATCATTTCATCATCTATCTATATAAACTATTCCTGTTGCAAAAACTGACTGTAAACTTCAGAAATTTGCTACCCATTAACAATTTATCATATACCTCTATTCCTTGTTAAAAATGGAAGCAGCTGTTTACTTTGTATTATTTCTGTGTGGAAGTTTTTCCCAAGGAATTTGCAATGTATCTGAGGACAATAACGGTGAGTAAAATTTTGAAAATAATTTAGTCAATGATTAAAAAAAGAAAAAATAACATTAAATTAATTGTAAACATAATGGCTGCAGAAAAATCTTCGAATATTCTCATTCGTCGAAGACGTATTACTGGAGGTACAATACGTCCCGCTGATCATACTCCCCACATTGTTGCTATTCTTCTAAATTCAAACTACCATTGTCCAGCAACTTTATTAACAAATAATGTTGCTATAACCTCCGCTCAATGTGTTAAGGATCAAAATCAACGGTTGATGAGTATTCAAACTAGAACATCAGGTATATAATGTTTTATTCACCTTAAATCCAACATATTTCTATTTTATAACTACATCCCTTTTGTCTAAAAACTTGTCCTTTCTTAAAGCAACAATTTTTTTATTACATTCAGTTGGTGACCATCCTCACGAGATAGTAAGGGTCATTTTCTTAGATCCAAATTATAATATAGCACATCCTACAGTGAACAATCTGGCCTTGATTAAATTTGCTCCAGCTATAGATTTAAGTTTATCGCATAATCAACCAACAAGGCTCTTTAATGGAAATTTGGCCAGCCAAGATCTTTCGTCCGAAGTTTTCAACTGGGGAAAATCAGCATGTTTAGGGTAAGATACACCTTGTACACTCGAAGCTCTTATTAGCGGCCAGCTCGGTTGGTCGACCGCTAACACGGGCGTATTGGAAACAATGGAAACGTGACAACGTTTCCATTGTACTGCTGAGTTCGAGGCGTCTCTCTTCCCGCCCCACCTAACCCTTTACCAACTATATATACTACCGCCAATTCTACGGAACCGCTGACAAGAGCGTCGCTAATAAGAGCTTCGAGTGTAAATGATTGTAAATGATTGAAGCTATGTACGCAGTAACCACTTAGGGCAAACAAACATAGACGTGACAATTTTTGCTGCAAGAGACATGCCGAGTGCCATGGCATGCACAGTGCTATCAACTGAATATAGCGAAAGATGCTGTTCATGTTTGAGAAAGAAAAGTGTTCATCTTTGAGGGGTTTATCATTGAGGGAGTTCATTGTAATATGTTAGAAAACAACAGAACCATGTTCGGGTTCAGGTCTTCATTTTGGTCAAACTCTTAGAAAACGCGCCTCCTACAATGAAATTGTATTTGTTTTATTGCACAATTATAAACTAAACTGAAAATTTTTATTAATTTTAGAGAAAGAAGTGTCCCTCCTTCATATGTACGATCTATATTTATACGACTGATAAGCATTAATTACTGCCAAAGTATCTACCCCGGCATGATTGGAAGAGGGAATCTTTGCGCATATGCTATAAAGGGCAGAGAACGTTGTCATGATGAGGACAGTGGTGCACCTCTACTTTCGGATGGACAACTGCTTGGAATTATGGTCTTTCATGGACATATTCACCATGTAAATCCTGATGTTTTTATGAACTTAATGGACCATGATATCAGACGCTGGATCCATGAACATGTTCCATCTTTGCGTTTATTTTAGATTTGGTGATTAGTTCACCTCTGAAAGATCTAGACGCGCATACAATAATTTACATTAAAAATCTAGGTTGCACTAATGTATAAATCCATAGAGCTCGTGGCACGGCGGACATATCGAACCGAATGTTGCCTAAACAAGCCACGAAGTTTTCCTAACCGAGGTAAGGTCCAAACAAAATGGCGTTCTATTAGTCACAAAAATTGTGTTCCATCCGCTATTCAGTTATTATAGAGATCAGTGCTCTTTCCCTGCCACTACATTCCCTTCATCAACGAATGTAGCCGGCACGCGGAAAGTCTATGAAGTGTATCAATCGAGTTTTCATGAATCAAGCAACCTATGTGTATTATTATATTATAACCTGTGTTGTATTATATATTGAGTTTAAATAAAAATTTGTAAATTGGTGTGGGAAACCCTTTCTACATTCAAGAATGCAAAATCCTAGTGATAAATGTTAAAGCATACATGACGAACACTGTACTACATAGAAAGAAATTTAAGACAGCTGCTGTCCAGACCTCGGTAACGCAGCGCCACTGTCGCTTTGGTATAACAGCAACACCGTTTTGGCTTAGCTGCTGTACTACTAGCGTCGGAACGAAGGAATTGCCTACGGAATATGGTGTTAAGCCATCTATAAGTTCTCTCTTCTATGTTTCGTCCCAGGTCCGTTCACTGGACTCATCAGTATGGCAATGTGAACGGACTCTGCCTTAGACACATGGAGAGGAGAGATTTCTCAGATGCCGGGAATCGAACCCGAGCTGTCTAGCTTCTCAGCATCAATCATTGACGCTGAGCCATGCTATTGAGACAATGGTAATGGTAGGAAGAACGTAGCCATTCTGCAGACTGGCCTCCCTACACTAGAGGGAATGCTGCTGCCCCTACTAGGGAGAACTACACTCGACTTCCGCAATAGTCACCACCGCAATAGTCACATTTTCGCAATAGTTACCAATTTTCTTCCGCAATAGTCACCAGCTGTTCTCAGCTGTTCTCTCAATTGCCACTTGATACCACTGCATATGCGCTGCGATCGACATCTGATTGGTTGCTAACGCAAACAACACAATACGCAATACGCATGCGCAATCGATGTGACATTTGAGGTAGGGAAAATTGGTGATTATTGGGGGGGCAACTGTTTCGGATTTGGTGACTATTGCGGAAGTCGAGTGTACTGGGAGAACAGTCGTTCAATTCGTTGAGCTCACGGTCATGAGGGGCAGCAGTGGGATTCCGAGCGGTGTATTCCGTTCGAATCCGAACGAATCTCTCTTTTTAACACCTTAGAATAGAAAGAGAGATCTGTTCGGATTTGAACGGAATACACCGCTCGGAATCCCACTCCAGGAAGAGGCACCTCTCTCCCTGCCACTCTGTTCCCTACACAAACGTATTTTATTATACATTGAGACTAATCAGTTTAAATGGAAATTAATAAAATTATGTTGGAAAACATTTCTACATTCAACAATGCTTAAAAGTAATGATGAAACATTTTTTTTTATATCACGCGTACACATTATTAAATAATGTCCTTCAACTGTTAATTACTTCAATAAAAATTTGCTCTGCTTTATTATGAGCCAGCAGACAGATAAACTAATTGTAATTGCGAAAATTTAACTTTGTAGCTAATAATAGTAGTGACCGTATACTTGTTCAAACACGATTTTTACAATTTTTACAACATATATGCATATAAATTATATCATTTAATCTATCTATATATATATATATATATAGATATATATCTATCATATATCTATCTATATAAACTATTCCTGTTTCAAAAACTGACAGTAAACTTCAGAAATTTTCAATCCGTCAACAATTTATCATATACCTCTGTTTATTGTTAAAAATGGAAGCAACTGTTTACTTTGTATTATTTCTGTGTGGAATTTTTTCCCATGGGATTTGCAATGTATCTGAGGACAATAACGGTGAGTGAAATTTTAAAAATAATTTAGTCAATGACTAAGAAAAGAAAAAATAACATTAAATTAATTTTAAATAATAATGGCTGCAGAAAAATCATCGAATATTCTCAATCGTCGAAGACGTATTATTGGAGGTTTGAAACGTAACGCCGACAATGCTCCCCACATTGTTGTTATTCTTTTAAATACAAATTACCTTTGTCCAGCAACTTTATTAACAAATGATGTAGTCATAACCTCTGCTCAGTGTGTTAAAAATCAAAATCAACAGATGATGAGAATTCAATCTCAAACAATAGGTATAGAAAATTTTATTCACCTTAAATCCAACATATTCCTATGTTATAACCAGGCCTGAGATTGTATAGAGGCTATGGAGGCCCGGCCCCACTTTTTCTTCAAAACAAAAAATATTCAGTTTCGTGAATTTTTTAATTCCAGAGATGTTAAATTCGAAGAATTGATAAGAAAAATATTTTTCGTTTTGAAAAAAAGTGGGTCCGGACCTCTATAGCCTCTATACAATCTTAGGCCTGGTTATAACTGCATCCCTTTTGTTTAAAAACTTATCCTTTCTTAAAGCAACAATTTTTTATTACCTTCAGTTGGTGATCGTCCTCATGAGATAGTAAGGGTCATTTTCTTAGATCCAAATTATAATACTTCACATCCTACAGTGAACAATCTGGCCTTGGTTAAATTTGCTCCAGCTATAAATTTAATTTTATCGCATAATAGACCTACAAGGCTCTTTAATGGAAATTTGGCCAGCCAAGATCTTTCGTTCGAAGTTTTCAACTGGGAAAGACCAATATGTGCAGGGTAAGATCAAGAACACTCTAATAAGGACAGTAAACTCCGGTGGAGGGGGTGATACGAAATACGAGTCAGATGGTCGGGTTCAGCTGCGCCATTTTCACGCAGTTTGTCTTCGCTCTGCGCATCACAGACACACAGGCAATTTTTGTGTGTGTCCGTCTGTGATGCGCAAAACAAAAACAAACTGCATGAAATCCACGCAGCTATACCTGACCGTCTGACACAGATTTCGTATCACGATTTCCTACCCCCTCCACCAGAGTTAAGTGTCCTTATTAGAGTGTTCTTGCGGCCGACCAACCGAACTGGCCGCTAATCAGAGCTTGGAGTGTAATATGTTAGAAAACAGCAGAACCATCTTCGGGTTCAGATCTCCATTTTGGTCAGACTCTTAGCAAACGCGCCTCCTATAATGAAATGATATTTATTTTATTAAACAAATATCAACTAAACTGAAAATTTTTATTAATTTTAGAGAAAGACGAGTCCCTGCTAAATTTCTCCGATCTATATTTATACGACTGATAAGCATTGATTACTGTCAAAGTATCTACCCCGGCATGATTGGAAGAGGGAATCTTTGTGCATATTCTGAAAAGGTCAAAGAACGTTGTCATAATGAGGACAGTGGTGCACCTCTACTTTCGGATGGACAACTGCTTGGAATTATGGTCTTTCATGGACATATTCACCATGTAAATCCTGATGTTTTTATGAACTTAATGGACCATGATATCAGACGCTGGATCCACGAACATGTTCCATCTTTGGGTTTATTTTAGATTTGGTGATTAGTTCTCCTCTGAAAACTAGGTTGCACTAATGCATAAATCAATGGAGCACGTGGCGCCTCTTTCCCTGCCACTGACTTCCTCTCATCAACGAATGTAGACGGCACGCGGAAATTCTATGAAGTGCATCAATCGAGTTCCCATAAATCAAGCAACCTGTATTATTATATTATTATTATTACATTATTATTATTATATTATAACTTCTGTTGTATTATATATTGAGTTTAAATAAAAATTGGTAAATTTGTGAACAAATTTACTTTCTACATTCAACAATGCTTAAAAGTAATGAGGAAGAATTGTGTCATATTACTTTACGAAGATTCTCTTGAATATCATATAAAATTTCGACAAAAATTTCAAGAAGAGCTCTTAGTCTAATTCCATACGTTTAATAACGTGCACACATTAATAAATCTGCGAATTACAGCAGTACTGTATGCCGTATCAAGGTTAGTAAACACATCATCTAAAATGAAACTATATTTGATTAATTAAACTAATATTAACTAATTCAAAAAATGGAGCAATTTGTTTCGTTTAGATGAACATTCGAATACATTCTCCGAATATTAAAAAAACTATAATTCAAGTAATAAGAGCCAGAGGGTCAAATGTGTAACAATAATAATAAAAATATTGATTAATTTAATAGAATATATTATTTATTGAGATAACTAAAATTTTTAACATTTTTACCTCCCACGTTCCCTTTTTCTTTTTCCAAGCATTACGTCATTTTCAAATAACTCTTTTCTAAAATGGGAATAGACAAAAATAATACTATTCAAGTTGTTTATAAATAGTTTTTGTTGTTGTTTATAAAAAAACATTTTATTTATAAATCATTTATAATTTTTTATTTATAAATACTCTTCATAAATTTTATTATAAACTGTATGTATAAGTTTTCTAGTAAACTTTATTTATAAATTTTCTTATAAACTTTATTTATAAATTTTCTTACAAATGTCTGTTTAAACTTTATGATATAGTAACTATCTCCGCCACAACATAAATATTAAATATTTATCAACTGCTAATAAATGCAAAGAAACTAAAAGTACATATATATCTTTTTTTATAAATAAAGTCTGTTATTTCTTTACTTGATTTTTATTAGCAAACTCGAATGCGCCGGTTTGCAAAAATCAAAATGGCCCATGAAAAGAAGCGAAATTTGGAAAAGAAAAAAGCTGCAAATTTAGTCACATCTTAAAGTGATTTTGAAAGCGAAATATTATTTATTGTAAAGAAATAACAAACTTTATTTATTTAAAAAAGATATATATGTACTTTTAGTTTCTTTGGATTTATTAGCAGTTGATAAATATTTAATATTTATGTTGTAGCGGAGATAGTTACTATATCATAAAGTTTAAACAGACATTTGTAAGAAAATTTATACACACAGTTTATAATAAAATTTATAAAGAGTATTTATAAATAAAAAATTATAAATGATTTATAAATAAAATGTTTTTTTTATAAACAAAAAGAACAACTATTTATAAACAACTTGAATAGTATTATTTTTGTCTATTCCCATTTTAGAAAAGAGTTATTTGAAAATGACGTAATGCTTAGAAAAAGAAAAAGGGAATCGCATATGGAAACCAGGGTTGGGTTGACATGTTTACAAAGGAAGGACACTACTTGAACGATTGGTTTCAATTTATCATATATTAACGCAGTCAAGAATGATTGTCCAATTATTTCAAATTATATCGAGTCTGGATGAAACTTTTATTTGCATTATTGTATCGTTGTTATCGTTAATTCCCATGTACTCTATTTACTTCTCTAAAATTCTGAATCTAAAATAATTTCAGCACAACTATAGCTTATTAGAGACTACACTCGAAACTCATGATAGCGACGCTCGTGTTAGCGGTTCCGTAGAATTGGCGATACTAGATATAATTAGTAAGGGGTTCCGTGGGGCGGGAGGAGTGACGCCTCGAACTCAGCAGTACGGCAAAGTTTCCATTATTTCCAATACGCCCGTGTTAGCGGCCGACCAACCGAGCTGACCGCTAACATGAGCTTCGAGTGTATAGTCAGGTATTCTTAATTTTCTTGTTAGTGTTTTAAATATATAAATAAACAATGGGGGCTTCGCCCCCCTGCGCGCTTCGCGCGCCTACTCCCTATAAAAATTTTGATGAATTCTATGATTTCTAATTTTAATATTATTATTTAATTTATAGATATTTTGCCAACTTCATTGAATGTAAATATTTTATACTTTAATTGTCCTATTGGACAATTTCGAGGGGGTCAAGTGATCTAAGTGGGTCACATGATCGAGGGGGTCACGTGACCCCATGAGGCGATATATTCTGACCTAACCCTAAACCTTACCTAACCTAACCCTAAACCTTACCTAACCTAACCCTAAACCTTACTTAACCTAACCCAACCACGGATTTCTAGATTCTAACCTTACATAACCTAACCCTAACCTAACCTTACTTAATCTAACCCAACCACAGATTTTTAGATTCTAACCTAACCCTAAACCTTACCTAACCTAACCATAAAACCTAACCCTAACCTAACCATAAAACCTAACCCTAACCTAACCATAAACCTAACGTAACCCTAAAACTTACCTAAAATAACCCAAAACCTTACCTAACCTAACCCTAAACCTTACCTAATCTAACCTAACCTAACCCAACCACGGATTCCTGACACAACGGCGGCGAGATCTTTTTACAATATGAAATTGTTAAAAAATTTTGGAGGTATAAAAAATTTCAACTTTTTCTTCTCGCATCCGCACATAAAAGTTAATATCTTGATTACATGCATAAATGAAGTTAAACTAACATTTCACAATTTTTGCAATCGTTGCAACATTTGTGCGATATAAAACGTTCCAAAACAAAATTTAAAATCTTCAGCAGTATATTTTAACAGCTACCAATCTACTATTTATCGATATTCATTGTTAAAAATGGAAAAAGCAGTCTACGTCATATTAATCTTCTGTGGAATTCTTTCGCAAGGAATTTGCTATAATCAAGAGAATAACAGTGAGTAAAAATTCGTAAAAATACTTTGGTTATTGTGAAAACAGGCAATAGTAATATGAAAAAATTATATTTGCAGAAAATTCATCCGATCTTCTGATTCGACAGAAACGTGTAGTGGGAGGTTCTCCAAATTCCTTACAAGGTACTCCGTATCTCCTTAATGTTCTTGAAAACGGAAGGCGCCATTGTCTAGCAACTTTATTAACATCGGACTTTGCTATAAGCTCTGCTACGTGTTTTATAAACCACAATAGACAGACTATAAGGATTGAATCTCGTTCAATAGGTATACAGAAGAAAGTTATACATTTCTTGGAGTATATTGTTTAAATCAATTTTGTCATCTTAAAACAACAATTCTTTTTATTGTCCACAGTTGGTCAACAACTTCTCGAGATATTAAGAGTGTTTTACTTAGACCCCAATTTTAATCCGGCCCGCCCCACATTCAAGAATCTTGTCTTAGTTAGATTTACTCAAACTATTAATTTTCAAAATTCGCATAATCGACCAATAACTATCTTCAGTGGAAATCCGGCAGCACAAAATTTGCAAAATTTTGTGGTCGGTTGGGGAAGATCAACGCATTTAAGGTAAGATGGAGCCTACCTAATTATAGTATCCATATGGTATCATTGTGTAGCCTTTGGGTTTACAAATTCTATAATACTAAAACTGTATTTGACTAGTAAAGTAACTCTAAACTGAGAATTCTTAACTATTTCAGACATAGTTCCCATCCTGAAACGTTACGATTTCTCTCTGTGATACTGGTAAGCATTGAATACTGCCAAAATATCTACCACAATGTCGTCGGAGCTGGGAATATTTGTACTCTTGCTGCGATCACATTAGAACATTCTGAAAATAAGGATACTGGTGCACCTCTAATTAGTAATAATCATCTGCTTGGTATTTTCGTTTATCGTGAAGAACGTGGCATAATATATCCTGATGTCTTTATGAATTTGTTGGACCATGGCATCAGACGCTGGATCCACGAACACATCCCATCTTTGGGTTTATTCTAGACTTGTTGATTAAATTCGTTGGTTTCCATATCTTAAACATATTTTGTAAAATTGGTATTATTGACATTAGTCGGTCTATGTATAATTCGATGTGTTGAAATAACGATTGACAAATAAATACAATTCAGGAGTATTACTGATAAATTGATTTCATTTAAGGCTGTTGGCGCAAAAGACAAAAAAATATAAATAAGGGGGATTCCCCTTATTTGTTCGGAAAAATTAATAGATTAGCTAAAATACCAAGATTTGTGGTGGAATAAAATCGTGGGTACCGCGGCCATTTTTGGACGCATGGAAAAGAACAAAAGTGCATGCGCAATATTACTTACTCAGAGCGACTCAGACAGAGAGTAATTTTAATAATTTTAATTTTAATAATTTTAATTTACAATTTTATTGTAAAAACAATTTTTTATTCAAAAATCGCGCGCTTTTGAGACGATTTCCGCAATCCGGTAGGACCTAAATTTTTGGACCAATCAGCAACAAATTTTTCAGGTGTCTTATCTCTCTTTACAGGATCTCTAGTCCCGCCCCTCATAAAGCCCTTGTCTGGATCCGCCCCTGATCTGTTCGTGGCGTAATAAAAATTTCCGCTATTCTTTATGCTTCAGCAAATAAAAGTGGATATCTTTATTGCATGAAATAGATATTACATCGATAACACTTCACTCTTTGCACAATCGTTTAAATGTCTCTGATATATAAAGTTAGAAATCTATTTTTTATCTATATATGTATTCATTGTCAAAAATGGAAAAAGCAGTTTACTTTATCCTTATACTTTGTGGCATTCTTTCGCAAGGAATTGCCAATGTATCCGAAGAGAATAATGGTGAGTAGGTGAAAATACTTTGGCTAATGTGAAAAAACGCAAAAATAATATGAAATTAATCCTAAACATAGTGGCTGCAGAAAAATCATCAGATCTTCTGATTCGTCGGAAACGAATAGTGGGAAGTTCTACACGTCGCTTAAATGCAAATCCCTATATCGTTAGTATTTTGTTCAACGGAAACTATCATTGTTCAGCAACTTTATTAACAGCTGACATTGTTATAAGCTCTGCTGCATGTTTTATACACCTGGATCCACGGTATTTGAAGATTTCAAGTCGTTCAATAGGTGCACAAAATAAAATTATACCTTTCTTTGAATATATTTTTAAAATAATTTCTATCATCTTAAAACAACAATTCTTTTTATTGTCTGCAGGTGGTTACCAATTACACGATGTAGTGAGACAAATTTACCTAGACCCCAATTACAGTCCGACACGCCCTACATTCAAGAATCTAATCTTAGTTAGATTTGTTCAGCCTATTCATTTTCTAAGTTCGTACAATCGACCAATAACTATCTATAGTAGAAATTTAGCAACAGACCATATGATGAGTCGTGTTATAAATTGGGATCTACCAGTTGAAGTAAGGTAAGATATTGACGTGAAAAATGATAGTATCCATTCAGTGTTTCCCACGGTCGTCTAAACAGGTCCAGAATCTCCGATGGTGAAAGCATTAGAGCGATGACTCGCGTTTTGTCCACGATTAGAGCTTCTCAACTAGCCACCAAAGGTAGAGCGCAACGATCGGAGGGTAGAGAGTTGGAACGAAACTAACCTAACAGTGTGTCCGACTTGGACAGTTCGCGCTCACGGTCAATCGGTCATCTGTGCTATTTTCGTTAGTACAGTTTTTCGTTTTAAATG
>CAJFCO010000117.1:1273803-1371927 GCA_904066015.1 Synergus gifuensis
GGTATTTTAGCTAATCTATTAATTTTTCCAAACAAATAAGGGGCATCTCCCCTCGTGCACTCTAAAAGTCCACCCTGGACAAACGGCAATTCAATCAGTGCATTTTTAGTCAAAAATAATATTGAAATGAACTCACAGATTAGATTCATTCCACAGATTTGGTCATTTTTTTTTTGTTTATTTATATTTTTTGTCTTTTGCTCTAATAGCTTTAACGTGTCGAAAACGAACAACAATAATATGAAATAAATTGTAATCATAGTTGCAGCAGAAAAATCATCGGATCTTCTGATTCGTCAGAAACGTGTAGTGGGAGGTTCTGCACGTAGCTTAGAGTCAAATCCCTATCTTGTTAGTGTTTTATTAAACGGAAACTACCATTGTCCAGCAACTTTATTAACAACTGACATTGTTATAAGTTCTGCTGCATGTTTTAAAAACCACAATTCATGGAATTTGAGGATTGTAACTCGATCAATAGGTACACAGAATAAAATTATACCTTTCTTGGAGTATATTTTCGAAATCAATTTTGTCATCTTAAAACAATAATTCTTTTTATTGCCTGCAGCTGCTCAACAAATTCACGAGATAGTGAGCATAATTTACTTAGACCCTAATTTTAATCCGGCACACCCTACATTGCACAATCTTGTCTTAGTTAGATTTGCTCAACCTATTACCTATCATACTTCGTTAAATCGACCAATAAGTATCTACAGTGGAAACTTGGCAACAGAAAATATGATATCTCATGTTTTCAATTGGAATAGAGTAGTTGGAGTAAGGTAAGATATATTATATATATACGTGGCAAATGATAGTATCCATATGGTAATATCACCAACAGGTGTCCTTATCGGCGAAAATTATTGTCGAATCTGTTTAACATTTACACTCAACTCTCCCAATACACTTGACTTTCCCAATATTAACGACAATATTAACAAGTTCCCAATATTAATCGCAACCCGTTCTCAATATTAACCAACATGGACCTAAAATCTTACTTGATATCACTGCACATGCGTTGCGCTCGCGCATCTGATTAGTTGCTATGGGCGCGCAGTTTAAAATGCTAAAAAATATTATTTTATGTTCAATACGCATGCGCAATTGATGTGACATTTGAGAAAAGGAATTTGGTTAATATTGGGAACGCTATGGTATTTGCATTTCGTTAATATTGTGGCGTTTCGAGCGTAGCGATAAAGTGAAAAGACAGTCAGTCGTCATCGAGCGATTTAACGATGAAGAATTTTCGTGCGTAGTATCTTGAGCGAAAACGAGTAACATTAACCATAAAGCTTTATATTCGTTCGTATGATATTTTTAGTTTCTAAAATAGTGTAATCAATTGAATATTTGCCTACAATATACTTTACTATACTTATTATTTAAAGGTTTACTTATTAAATACCTCCTCAATCTCCACGCTCTAAACTATTCCTCTATCAATTGGAAGAGTCGAGTGCATTAACGAAACCATAAATATAGACGTTCCCAATATTAACCAACTTCTCCTCTCTCAAATGTCACACAACGCTTGCGCAGTGGATTCGCAGTGATCATCAAGTGCGATTTGAAGAAGCTGATGATTTTAGGCTGGTTAATATTGAGAACTTGTTAATATTGGGAGAGTCGAGTGAATTATTTAGGAAGTATATACAAAGTCTACAGTAATAAAATTGTATTTCATTAGTAAACTAGTTCCAAACTGAGAATTCTTATACTTTCAGAGGTATATTGCTTCCTGCTCAAAATTGTCGATCAATCGGTGTGGTAGTGATAAACATTGGGTACTGCCAATCTATATACCCTAATATAATTGGAATAGGGAATCTTTGTACTCTTGCTTCGGACCCAGGAGGATATTGTCAAACTAATACAGATAGTGGTGCACCTTTAATTATAAATAATGAACTGCTTGGTATTTTCGTTTATCGTAAAAGTTCTCGCCCATCACATCCTGATGTCTACATGAATTTGTTGGACCATGACATCAGACGCTGGATCCATGAACATGTCCCAACTTTGCGTTTATTATAGATTCATTGATTAAATTTGTCGGTTTTCATATCGAAAGTAATGAAGGAAACATAAACACAACTTGTAATGTTAATATTATTATATATTGAGAATAATCTACGTGTAGGTGTAGTATCTCTGAATAATTTAACTTTTTGTATATCTAATACCTGACGGTATTAATCAACCCAATTTATTAATTAATCTTCTTAATTTTAATTAATTCGAAATTTTAAAACAACCACTGACAAATAAAAACATTTCAAGAGTTTTGCTGATGAATAAGTTCATTTAAATTACCCGACGAAAAAATCGCTGAAATATCATGAAATTAAAAATAGGTTGGAAACATCAATTTAACAATTATTATTAAACACTGAATGCAGTTCGACCTGTTAGAAATTAATTACGCATCCCAAAATTGCCGATTGGCAATTTATTTTGTAATGTCAATCAAACGTTTTTCAATTGAATCTTCTTTTACATGGTATAATTTAGTACATGATGTCCTTCAACAGTTGGTGATGTAACAAAAATTTCCACTGTTTCTTTTCGCGTCAGTAGATAAAAGTTACTATCTTTATTAAATAAAATAAAGCAAAGACTAATATCAGTTAATTATTTCTTCAATTGTTGCAACATGTATGCTATATATATAATGTGACGCAGAAACAAAGTGTAAAAACCTCATCAGTATATTATGACCAGATAGCAACCTATTATCCTTCTATATTCATTGTTAAAAATGGAAAAAGCACTTTACTTCATCTTAATGTTCTGTGGAATTATTTCGCAAGGAATTTGCAATGTATACCAAGAGAATAAAAGTGAGTAAAAACTTGTAAAAATACTTCGGTTAACGTGAAAATGAGCAACACTAATGTTAAATAAATTATAATCTGCAGGAAACTCATCGGATCTTTTAATTCGACAGAAACGTGTTGCGGGAGGTATTGGAGTTCCCGTAGAAGAAGGTCCCTATCTCCTTCATGTACTTGAAAACCAAAGCTTCTGTTGTCCAGCAACTTTATTAACAGCTGACGTTGCTATAAGCTCTGCTGCATGTTTTATAAACCGGAATCCACATAATATGAAGATTCAATCTCGTTCAATAGGTACATAGAAGAAAGTTATACTTTTCTTATTATAATGTTTTTCCCCACTTTTTTCATCTTGAAACAAAAATGTTTTTTATTGTTTACAGCTGGTTCACAACTTCATGAGATAGTAAGAGTGATTTTCTTAGACCCAAACTTTAATTTAGAACACCGTACATTGAATAACCTTGTCTTAGTTAGATTTGTTCAACCTATTCATTTTCAAATTTCGCATAATCGACCAATACCGATCTATACTGGAAATTTGGCAGCAGACTATTCGGTAGGTTCAGTGATCAGTTGGGCAAGATCCGCACGCGATGAAGGGTAAGATATACACTCGACTCTCCCATTATTAACGAGCCCAACATTAACAAGTTCCCAATATTAAACGCATTCCCTTCTCAATAGTAACCAGCATGAATCTAAATCTCACTTGATACCACTAAGCATGCGTTGCGCTCGAGCATCTAATTGGTTGCTATTGACGCACAATTTATAAAATGCTAAAGAATATTATTTTATGTGCAATACGCATGCGCAATTGATGTGACAGTTGTTTGAGAAAAGGAATTTGGTTAATATTGGGAATTATCTAACGCTAATTTGAGAATTATTATCATTTCAGAGATAGAAGAATCCCTCCTATACATTTACGATTGATCTCTGCAATAGTGATAAGCTTTGAGTACTGCCAGGAACAATATCCGAATATTATTCAACTTGGGAATATTTGTGCTGTTGGTAGCAGTCCACGAGATCACTGTGATAATAGGGATACTGGTGTACCACTAATTCTGAATAATCATTTGCTTGGTATTTTCGTTTATCGGTCGACTTCTCGCATCTCAAATCCTAATGTTTTTATGAATTTGTTGGATAATGGTATCAGACGCTGGATCCACCAACACGTCCCATCTCTGCGTTTATTTTAGACTTGTTATTTAAATTCGTCGATTTTCATGTCGACAGTAATGAAAGAAAAATAAACACAATTTGCAATATTAATATTATTATATATTGAGTATAGTTTACGTGTATGAGAAGTATCATTGTAGAATTTAACTTGTTATCTAATAAACTTACCACATCTTCTCAATTTTAATTTATTCGAAATTTTTAAATAAACATTGACAAACAAAACCAATTCAGGAGTCTTAGTTAGAATGTTCGGACGGGGACCACCACCCCCGTGAGACCCTTCAGGCGCTCAAGCTAAAAGCCCCTTGTGCCTAATCCCTTAACCCCAGACGCTGCCTAGCCCCCCATTCAAGTCCTCTTAATGAAGCCTAGAATGTCTAGTTCCAGCATAGCTGACCCGAGGGTTTGTTGTCTGAGTCCAGCAAGCGTCAGACACCGATCTAAGATGTGAAGGGACGACTCATCATCCCTCCTACATTTGCGAAAAACGGGGCTAGGTACCAGCCCCATTTTGTGCTTATGGTAATTTAAATGGTTGTGCCCTATGAGCATCTGTATCATTATTGGGCCAGTTAAGGATGGTACGGACCAAATCCTTCCTATGGCGATCGCTCAGGATGGCTTTCGCCTGCCTACATCCGTTAACTTGCGCCCAGTAATTGTTATGCTGTTGCACCACCCACTTCTGGATCTCCAGCCTGGTACAGCAGGATGCCAAGCCCAGAAAGGGTTCTAGGCCAATCGGCCTACCTGCCGCTCCGTTTTTAGCCAGTTGATCTGCTTTATCGTTGTGCTTGATTCCTATATGACCAGGGATCCACATTAGGGCCACCCGGTTGTTTTCCGAAAGTTGGTTGAGAGCCTTTTGCACTCCCACATCAGAATCGATGTGATTTCTGGTTTCCCAACCGCTTTGATTGCCGCCTGCTTGTCCGAGCAGATGCTTATATGCACCCGCCCTTCTTGTTTTCGCCTAGCAGAATTTCAGCGCATCGGATAATGGCAAATACTTCCACCTGAAACACAGTAGGATGCTTCCCCAGTGCCAGTGGGATCGCCAAACCTCTTTTGCCTGCGCTGTCGTACGGACCATCTCCCGTCCAGAATTTAGGAGTCTTATGACTGATTTCTTCACCTCCGGATAAAATTTGTCTTGCACATAAACCCTGAATCCACCAATCAGAAATGGTTAAATAGGGTTTATCTGCAAGATAAATTTTATCCGGAGGTGAAGAAATCGGCGATTAGTGATGAATAATTTCGTTTAAGATCTTGACTCAACTAAAAAATCATTGAAATAACATGGAAATAATAAAATAAGGTTGGAAATATCAATTTAACAATTATTAAACACTGAATGCAGTTCGGAATGTTTGAAATTAATTACGCATCCCAAAATTGCCGATTGGTAATTTATTTTGTAATGTCAATCAAACATTTTTCAATTGAATCTTCTTTTACATGGTATAATTTAGTACATGATGTCCTTCAACAGTTGATGATGTAACAAAAATTTCCACTGTTTCTTTTCGCGTCAGTAGATAAAAGTTACTATCTTTATTAAATAAAATAAAGCAAAGATTAATATCAGTTAATTATTTCTTCAATTGTTGCAACATGTATGCTATATATAATGTGACCCAGAAACAAAGTGTAAAATCGTCATCAGTATATTATAACCAGCTAGCAACCTATTATCCTTCTATATTCATTTTTAAAAATGGAAAAAGCACTTTACTTCATCTTAACGTTCTGTGGAATAATTTCGCAAGGAATTTGCAATGTATATCCAGAGAATAACAGTGAGTAAAAATTGGTAAAAATACTTTGGTTAACGTTTAAATGAGTAACACTAATGTTAAATAAATTATATTCTGCAGAAAACTCATCAGATCTTCTAATTCGAAAGAAACGTGTAACTGGAGGTGTTCCACTTCCTTTAAATGATGCTCTCTATCTCGTTCATGTTCTAGAAAACGAAAATTTCCATTGTCCAGCAACTTTATTAACAGCAGATGTTGCTATAAGCTCTGCTGCATGGTTTATAAACCAGAATCCACAGAATATGAAGATTATGTCTCGTTCAATGGGTACAAAGAAGAAACTTATATACTTTTCTTATAGTGTAATCTTTTTTATCACGTTTTTCATCTTAAAACAAAAATGTTTTTTATTGTTTACAGCTGGTTCACAACTTCACGAGATAGTAAGAGTGATTTTCTTAGACCCAAACTTTAATTTGAATCACCGTACATTGAAGAACCTTGTCTTAGTTAGATTTGTTCACCCTATTAATTTCCAAACTTCGCACAATCGACCAATATCGATCTATACTGGAAACTTGGCAGCAGATCATTCGTTAGGTTTTGTCGTCAGTTGGGGAAGAACACGCTTTGATGGGTAAGATATACTGGGTGTCCCACCACCTATGAACATCCCGGTACTAGGTGAAAGAGGACAAAAAAAGAAAAAGAAAAGAAAAGCTTCAAAGTTGGGCATAATGATCCAATCAGAAGCGAGATTTAGCAACCACTTGTTTGTCTCATAAGTGTTAAGATAGTGTGCGGTTCAAATCTCGCTTCTGTTTGGTACATTATGCCCAAATTTGAAGCTTTACTGTGCCCAAACTAAAGCCCAGATCAAATTTTTCCACAGGACTATTCTATTTATTTTTTTGTCCTCTATCACCCAGTTCCGGGATGTTTTTGGGTTTACAAAGTCTACAACAATAAAACTGTATTTGTGCAGTAAAATAACTCTAAACTGATAATTCTTATCATTTCAGAAATAGAAAAGTTCCTTCTGATAAATTACGATCGATCTCTGTAACACTGATAAGCTTTGAATACTGCCAAGAATATTATCCGAATATCATCCATTTTGGGAATATTTGTGCTATTCGTTCCAACCCACAAGATCACTGTGATAATAGGGATACTGGTGTACCACTAGTTATGAGTAATCAATTGCTTGGTATTTTCGTTTATTGTGGGTCTTCTGCCCGCCCAAATCCTAATGTTTTTATGAATTTGTTGGATGACGGCATCAGACGTTGGATCCACGAACACGTTCCATCTTTGGGTTTATTTTAGACAATTTAAATTAATTCGAAATGGTGAAATAACGATTGACAAATAAAAACAATTCAGGAGTTTTACTGATGAATTCACTACATTTAAATTCATGACCGAACCAAAAAATCACCGAAATATCATGATAGAGAAAAGATTAAAAATATCGACTTAACAAGTGAACACTGGATGCAGTTCGACATGTTTCAAATCAATTGACTTCCAAAAATTGCCGATTAGCAATTTATTTTATAATGGCAATCAAACGCTTTTCAATTGAATCATTTTTAACTTTTAGATGGTAATTTAATACATGATGTCCTTCAAATGTTGGTTGCGTAAGAAAAATTATCATTTTTTTCTGCGTCAGCAAATAAGTCTTTTTATCTTTATTACCGCACATAAACCATACACGAATAATATTTCACGTTTTGCACAATCATTAAAATATCTCTGATATATTTACTTCCTCTTAATCTTCTGTGGAATTTTTTCGCAAGAGATTTGCAATAACCAAGAGAATAACGGTGAGTAAAAATTTGTAAAAATATTAACGACCCCAATATTAGCAAGTTCCCAATATTAACCGCATTCCGTTCTCAATATTAACTAGTATGGACCTAAAATCTCACTTGATACCACTGCGCATGCGAAATTGATGTGAAATTTGAGAAAAGGAATTTGGTTAATATTGGGAACGCCTCCATCTTGGATTTCGTTAACATTGGGGGAGTCGAGTGTAGTATAATCTTTTTTCTCACTTTTCTCATCTTAAAAAAAAAATAGTTTTTATTGTCTACAGCTGGTGAACAACTTCACGAGGTAGTGCGATTGATTTTCTTAGACACAAACTTTAACCTAAATAACCGCACATCCAAGAACCTTGTCTTAGTTAGATTTACACCTATTAATTTTCAAACTTCAATAAATCGACCAGTAACTATCTACAATGGACATTTGGCAACAGATCATTCGAGATTGCCAGCTTTAGTGGTCGTTTGGGGAAGACCACGCAATGGTTGGTCAGTAGACACATATCAAGAGAGCGTGCAGGTCGTAAGTCAGCGACGTATGTACATACCAGTGTTACCCTTGCGAACTAGAGCTAACTGACAGCGGGTACTACCCACTTGTGGCTACGCTATTGCCGAGCCGAGCACTGTCGATCTCACGGTGCTTCTCTTCTCGACTCCTCACCTCCCCTCATCGATATTTGGGAGCGACCCAACTCAGTGCCGTAACAAGGGCGGAGCGACCAGGGCAACTGCCCGTGGCGCAAACTTCGGTGGGGGCGCAGGTCAAGCAAACAAATTTTCAAAATTTTTTCAGAAATTTTTTAAGTATGTCGATAAATTTCGATCTCTTTAGAAATATGAAATAAGTAAAAATTAATATTCTTCTTGGTGGGGTGGAGGGGGGGTTATAAAGAGCGTACTGATCTGCTTTGGCCAGGGCGTCAAAATTTACCATTACGACAGTGACCCAATTTCTAAGAAGAGCAGAAATCTAGGGGACCAGGTTTCATTGTTGAAACCTGGATTTGAGTCCCCTAGATTTCAGTCATTCTGAGAAAGTTGGGTTGGTCCCAAACATAGATGAGGGGAGGTGAGGAGTCAAGAAGAGAAGCGCCGCGAGATCGACAGCTATCGCCGACCCGCTCGGGTCGGCAATAGCGTAGCCACAAGTGGACAGTACCCGCTAAGTCAGTTAGCTCTACATAGTTCACGAAGGGAACACTGGTACATACATACGCCGCTGACTTACGACCTGCTCGCTCTCTTCATATGTCCAACTGACCAACCGAAATGGGACAGCAGTCAAGGTTCCAGGGTACGTAGCAAATTATAATATAAATATTTTAAACCTGGGGAAAATATTAGTTTATTATTTATTTATTATGTTTATTATGTTAGTTAGAGTTCGTTAGAGTATGCTCAAGGGCAATTTAATGACATAACCATAAGGTTCAGACCCCAGATATTTAAATTAGATTGTTTTACTGATAAATAAGAGTACTTACTTCGCATAATCTCGAATTACAATTCGGTTTCCATTTATCGCGTCTACAATTGATAATCCATATTTTTAATCTTTCGCTTTGTCCTAATGGAAAACTTAACTCTGCAATTTCTCACAAGGCACTTTACTTCTAACTAACAATTGCATTGCACGCAAAGTCGAAAACGCGTCCTGCACATGTGTAGGAATATGATGTTACCTACGGGATATGGCGTTAAGCCATCTATGTCTTCTATCTTCTATGTTTCGTCCTAGGTCCGTTCACTGGACTCATCAGTAAGGCGATGTGAAGGGACCTTGCCTTAGACACATGGAGAGGAGAGATTTTTCAGATGCCGGGAATCGAACCCGGGCTGTCTAGCTTCTCAGCGTCGAACATTGACGCTGATCCGTGCTATTGAGACGGTGCACGGAAAGAAAAATCCAGGCATTAGTGCGTGAACACATGTCGTGCTTTAATAGCAAGGCATTTCTCTTGTGATATATTCATGGATGCATCTATTAATCGCATGATGCAACTCTACGGAAAATAAGCACAACTCACATGCAAAAATGCCAAGAGTTACTTAGGTTAGTAGCAAGCACTGCTGTGCTCTAATACCGTGAACTTAACCGAGCGAAATTTCCAAGAGTCTCACGGAGTTTTGCCGTGAGTCTCTTTGCGATTTGCCTTTAGGCCACGCCTCCTGCCTAACTGACACATATATACAATACGTGCAATCACAACGCTATTAAAAATCGCATTTTTCAATAATTATATTTACTTTGACACTATAAATGCTATAAATGCGCCGGCACGAACACGAGGTGAACAAAGAAAACATAAAGAAAACGCACTGACGCAATAATGAATCATGCATCTGATCCCAAATTGTATCAGGAGGCGTGGCCTAAAGGCAAATCGCAAGGAGACTCACGGCAAAACTCCGTGAGGCTCTTGGAAATTTCGCTCGGCTAAGTTCAGGGTATTAGAGCATAGCAGCGCTTGCTGCTAACCCAAGTAACTCTTGGCATTTTTGCATATACGTTCGTGGGTTTAGGGCAATAGGGCATGTCTTGCTTAAAACTCATGAAATTTTAGGAAACAAAGCAAGAGGCGCCTGCGATATGCGCCTGACAAATAGTCCATGCGTTAATACCACGAACTCTCTTGCGCTAAACCCCCGATTTTTCTTTCCGTGTGGTAATGGTAGGGGGAACATAGCCATTCTGCAGTATGGCTATTCCCTACACGTGCTACGGTCCGTCACCAAGAGAGTTAAGCAAAAAAGATTTGCAAAGTACATAGGGTGGGGATGACGACTCATCCACAATCCACCAGCCAACGCAAGGTATATAGAGTACAAGGTGTGACGCTGTATACATTTTTGGCCGCGAAGTATGCGAAATCAAAGAGTGGAAACTCGATGATAAAGAATGATACATAGTAAATTCCTACAAATTTTCGTTGTGATGACTATCTGGTGGCCATAGAAATGAGGGTGACAGACTTGGTAGTGACCACGGTCGTATAAACAGGTCCAGAATCTCCGGTGATGGTGGTGACTCGCGTTTTGTCCACGATTAGAGCTTCTTAACTAGCCACCAAAGGGTAGGGCGCAACGATCGGAGGGTATATGGTTTGTTTACATCACAGTGATCACTGTGGTTTATATTACCTAGATTTCAAAACCTCCCTATTCAAATATAATATCCTCGTGAATATACTCACGTATAATGCAATTTTCTTTAAAGTGCTTTTCTCAAACACTATGAAAAGATTTATAAGTCTTGGATTTCCTGGAATAGCTTCCTCCCATTTTTTTCGAAGTTCCTCATCCTTAGGAACCATAAAAATTGAACGTTTTTCACCACTATATTCCTTGTGACACTTCGGAACGCAACACGATTTCGGCATTGTAAAATATGTTAATATTAAACAATCATTTAAAACGAAAAACTGTACTAACGAAAATAGCACAGATGACCGATTGACCGTGAGCGCGAACAGTCTAAGTCGAACACACTTTTAGGTTAGTTTCGTTCCAACTCTCTATCCTCCGATCGTTGCGCTCTACCTTTGGTGGCTAGTTAATCGTGGACAAAACGCGAGTCATCGCTCTAATGCCGCCACCACCGGAGATTCTGGACCTGTTTATACGATCGTGGTAGTGACAGATTTAATCTCTATCTCACTCATATTCAACACCAACAGATGTCCTATTCAACGAAAATTGTTATGTTGTATCATCGTGTGGCCTTTGGGTTTACAAAGTCTACAATAATGGAACTGTATTTGTTTAGCAAACTTATTCTAAACTGACAATTTTTATCATTTCAGAGATAGAAAAATCCCTTCTGAAACTTTACGATCAATCTCTGTATTAGTGGTAAGCTTTATGTACTGCCAAGAGCTTTTTCCGAATGCCGTTCATCTTTGGAATATTTGTGCTGCTAGTGTCATCCGGGATAGTGGTTCACATTTGATTATGAATGATCAATTGCTTGGTATTTTCGTTCATCATGGGCGTTCTCGCATCTCTAATCCTAATATTTTTATAAATATTTTGGATAATGGCATCAGACACTAGATCCACGAACATGTCCCGTCTATGCGTTTATTTTAGATTTGTTGATTAAATTCCTCGGTTTTCATATCACAAACAGAATTTGTAAAATTAGTTTATTATAATTATATGTATATTGAGAGTAGAATGGAATTCAATAGATAATTATATAATTAATAAAAACAACTCAAGAGTCTTACTGATGAATTAATTTCATTTAAATTCCTGATCTAACGAAAACATTGCTGAAATATTATGAAAATGAAAAAAAAATTATTTAAACAGCAATTTAACAAATCAACAATGGATATAGTTCGCTATATTTGACAACAACAGTTGGTGAGGTATCAAAAATTTCCACTGTTTTTTCCGGGTCAATAGATAAAAGTTACTATCTTTATTACATAAAATAAATCTTGGACATTTCACCATTTTTTAAATCATTGCAACATGTTTGCTATATATAATGTGACCCAGAAAAAAAGTGTAAAATCCTCGGCAGTATGTTTTAACCAGCTGGCAATCTATTATCTATCTATATTTATTGTTAAAAATGGAAAAAGCAGTTTTCTTCATCTTAATCTCTTGTGGAATTCTTTCGCAAGGAATTTGCAATGTATATCAAGAGAATAACAGTGAGTAAAAATTTGTAAAAATACTTTGGTTAATGTGAAAATAAGCAACACTAATGTTAAATAAATTATAATTTGCAGAAAACTCATCGGATCTTCTGATTCGACACAAACGTGTAACCGGGGGTACTATGGTTCCGCCAAATGTTGCTCGCTTTCTCGTTCATGTTCTAGTAAACAGAAACTACCATTGTCCAGCAACTTTACTAACAGCCGACGTTGCTATCAGCTCCGCTGGATGTTTTATAAATCAGAATCCACAGAATATGAGGATTATGTCTCGTTCATCAGGTACACAGAAGAAAGTTATACTTTTCCTAAAGTGAAAGTTTTTTTCGTTAAGTTTGTCTTCCTAAAACAGAAATGTTTTTTATTACTTACAGCTGGTGTACAATTTCACGAGATATTGAGATTGATTTTCTTAGATCCCAATTTTAACTTACATGACCGCTCATCGAATAACCTTGTCTTAATTAGGTTTGCTCAACCTATTAATTTTGAAGCTTCGCCAAATCGACCAATAACAATCTATAATGAATATTTGCCAGCAGATCATACGCAAGCTACTGTTATAACTTGGGGAAGACCATACATTGAAAGGTAAAATATATAAGTAGCAAATTATATAAGGTTGAGGGTGATAGAAATAATCTTTATTTCACGCTTATGATCAATAGATGTCCTACTCCACGAAAATTGTCACATTGTGTCATCATGTTGGATTTCGGTTTACGAGGTCTACAATAATGAACCTGTATTTGTTTAACGAACTAACTCTTAACTGAGAATTCTTATTATTTCAGAAATAGAAGAATTCCTGCTGAATCTTTACGAACAATCCATATGTTAGTGATAAGCTTTGAGTACTGCCAACATGTCTACCCGAATATCATTCAAACTAGGAATATTTGTGCTATTGCTAGCGTTCCAGGAGAATATTGTGATAATAGGGATTCTGGTACACCTCTAATTGTGAACAACAAATTGCTTGGTATTTTCGTTTATCGTGCGCGTAATAACAACGCCAATCCTAATGTTTTTATGAATTTATTGGAAGATGGCATCAGACGCTGGATCCACGAACACGTCCCATCTTTGTGTTTATTTTAGATTTGTTGATTACATTAGTCTCTTTTCATACCGACATTAATAAACGAAAAATAAAAGGAGTATAAGGAGCTCCAACTCTACCTGCATTTCATGAAATTCTACTACCAGTTATTCTAACTTCTATCCCAAGAATATATGTATAATAACGTATTCTATAGCATCTTTTGATTGTAAATATCAATTGTGGTAAGTTAGAGCAGTTCTACAATAACTGGTGACTTATATATACAAATTTGTTGAAGACTAAATTTTTCTCTTGAGCTTGACGGAAGAAGATCATCAAAAGTTTTTACTTTATGCAGGTGAAAGCTACCCATCACAGCAGGCCTGAGATTGTATAGAGGCTATGGAAGCACGAACCCACTTTTTTCAAAACTAAAATATTATTCTTATCAATTCTTCGAATTTAACATCTCTGGAATTGATAAGAATAATATTTTTCGTTTTGAAAAAAAAGTGGGTCCGGACCTCCATAGCCTCTATACAATCTCAGGCCTGCATCACAGGACTTTGAAGACTTTGTTACTCTTAAGGAAGTTTACGGCACTTGTTTTCTGTGTACGTCTCTTCATATGTATACATTAAAAAATTACCTCATTTATCTAATAGTGATGTAGCAATACTTTCCAATGCCATCAGCCAATAAAATTTTATATCTTCATAGCCTAAAATAAACCTTAAACATACCAATCTTACAATACTTTTTTCATTCTTAACATTTATTCCATACTAACTGTTCCGGAGACGAAGCGGAATATTTTTAGCAGTATATTATGACTAACAAGGAATCCATAATCTATCTACATTCATTGTTAAAAATGGAAAAAGCAGCTTACTTTATCTTAATTCTCTGTGGAATTCTCTCACAAGGAATTTGCCAACTAAACGAAGAGAATAATGGTGAGTAAACATTTTTTAAAAAAACCAAATGTATCTAATATTTAGAAAATGGATATAGAATCAATATAAATTATAATGGATACAGAAAAGTCATCAGATCTTCAAATTCGTCAGAAACGTGTAGCTGGAGGTCATCCACATGGTACTGACGATAGTCCTTATCTCGTTAATGTTCTTCTAAGCGGAAACGACCATTGTCCAGGAACTTTACTAACAGATGATGTTATTATAAGCTCTGCTGAGTGTTTTGTACACCAGAATTTAAGACTTATGAAGATTCTATCTCGTTCACGTATAAGTACACAGAAAAAGTTATACTTCCCTTAGAATTACTTTCTTTATCTTTTTTATCTTCTTAACAAAAATTTTTTTATTGTCTACAGCTGGTTCAATTGTACACCCGCTAATTAGAGTGATTTTCTTAGACCCAAATTATAATGGGACACACCAAACAGTTAAGAATCTTGTCTTAGTTAGATTTGCTCCTCCTATCAATTTTAACACTTCGCCTAATCGACCAATACCTATCTACAGTGGATTTTTGGCAAGAGAACATTTGCTGACTCATGTTATTACTTGGGAAAGACCATTTCATGCAGGGTAAGATATATCTTGCAAATTAAAGTGTGGTAAACTTTCGAAAGATATTATAGACCTGACAATTTTCGTCACGAAGAACATTTTATTATAGTAAACTAACTCTAAATGGAGAATTTTTATTATTTTCAGTGGTAGAATAATCCCTTCTATATTTTTACGAAGTCTGTCTGTGAACGTGATAAGCATTGAATACTGCAGTCAAGTCTACAACAATATCGTTGGAGCTGGGAATATTTGTACTGTTGGCATGCTCGGAGGGGAACATTGTGAAAATAAGGATACTGGTGCACCTCTAGTTATTGGTAATCACCTACTTGGTATTTTCGTTTATCACGGAGAACTTCGCGCATCAAATCCTGATGTTTTTATGAATTTGTTGGACTATGACATCAAACGCTGGATCCACGAGTACGTCCCAACTTTGCGTTTATTTTAGATTGAATTTGTCTCGGATTTTACATAAAAATTAATAAAGGAAAAATAATAACATATTGTAGAATAAGTATTGGAATTCACAAAAATGTGTTGCAGAACTTGTAATTTTCATACGTACCACCCAGTGTAGGAAAGACAATTAAATGTACATTTGAAATCACTTAATGTAGCTAACCAAACCATGTCTACTTGCTGTTTCCTGGATATTAATTAATTATAGTATATATGTATAAATTTTGCCGCATGGCTTCGTGCCAGTCAGTATCGTTTGTTACAGTGAGATAGGTATCAATTACTTGAATGCTTACGATTGATTGTACATTGGCACCAGAATGAAACAAGAGCAACTTGTAGACACGAACAGATGCCTGAGTTCATAAGATCGATGATTCTTAGAAACTCTCTCATGTTGTTCAACTCAAGACGGAATGTCTGTGAAACCAATCACATCTGCAGCCTCCATTACAGACTAAAAGATAACTTAGTAACAAAATTAATTTCCTACTTTCAATTCCCTCAACAATGCATCCCAGGGTCGATTATGCCACTTTCAAATTTAATATTGTTTGCCAAAAATGAGAGTTCGAATATTGACTTTGAAGATTCCATGCAATGTTCTTAAGGTATAGTTTGTCCATCATTAAGTTCACGTAAGAATTTTTTGCAAACTATAAGTAGCTCAGCAGCTATGATGGCAATCAATAATCAGAGTGTTCGGGACTAATAGTGTATTGACACCAAAGGGGATGGAAGACAGGAAAATGAAGACGGATGTAATGAGCTGGTAAGATCGATGATTCTTATAAACATTCCCATGCTGTCTAAATAGAATCCGAACGGGTGAAAAGCCAGCCGGCCCCTGCGTCCGTGGTGAGATGTGATGAAACCACCTCAGGTATTAATCTCGAGTGGATTAAACGTGAATACTCCTCCAGACACTATGAACTGTTAACTTTGATATCTCCTTTCCTGCGAAGCTCATTCTTCCCCTCCTCACCCTTACCTTGCGTCTCTCCTCATTCTTTGCTTTGTTTTAACCTCTTGAAACTTCTCTTTCTATTTCTATTCTCCAGGATTGTATCTTGTGGAAGACAGCCTAAGGGTTCCATCCGAAGTGCGTTTGCATACATTAATATGTTTTACTAATGTTGTTATGATTATTGTCGCTCTTACTGCCTCCCATCTACTACAACACGCGTGGATAAAAGAGTGATCACCAGTCTCAGCCAGTAATTATATACGATGAACACGGATGATTATTATGATTGTTTTGAGTCTTCTTCAAGTTGTTTCAAATTATAAGGAAGGTTAGGACTAGCCATCGACTACTTATTTTCTACTGGTCACTTTGCTATTTTCATTCTTCTCCAACTATATTTAGCTACATACTTTTTTAATGTCGCTGCATCTAATTCTTCCCCTGCTTATCACTTTTGCAGAATCTCACAATCTAAGCTAAATTTTTTCAATCCTGGAACCACGATTCTCAATTTCTCATAAAAAACGGACTTGCACAAGGTCATAACCCACAACAGATTAGTTCTTATTCTTAATGCGCATGCGCATGCGCAAACGTTGGTATTATACTTGAATAGCAGTCCTTGTATATATCAATCATGATTCGAATCGATCAGTTGATCTCTCAGTGAGTAGCATGCATGGACAGTAGCGCAAAGTGAGAAGCAGCTGATCGAATCGTGTGTATTATAAGATCTATGTTGTGAGTTTAAGTGGTCATTCTAGTTTAGGCGCTTGAAAAATAGACTGTTTTTATGAATTTTTCTAGAGGTTATTATTGTTATTGATATAAAACTTGTTGGGCTTAATGAAAACACTCATAAATTAAACAAAACATTTTTTGTTTAATTTATTCACTTTTTCAATATAACAACGATACGTAAACGTGACTCTTCAAAAAGTGGGTACGTGTACGCTGTTGAAGAAATCTCGAACACGGACTATCTGACACAAAAAGTTGAAATGGTTATTTATGCATATATATTAAATATATATATATATACATTGGCAGTTTGCCCCAGAGCCAGAGTATCATACTGAATCTAAAACAATTTGAACTGTTTTTTATTGAAAATTAGAATTTATAAAATATGTTTGGCCTTTCGTGAAAAATTAAATAAATGGGGTTTAATATATACCTTAGTGCGTGTGTCGCCCTTCAACTAACTTCATCCATATTGCGAAATGGGACCATAAAATTGCTGAAATACTTAGTCTCTTGAAGTTACGAAGAAGCTCTTGAAGTACACACATTGACGGAATGTAGTCACAGTTTTTTTTTCCTGAAGAACCACTACTCGTCAACGTCCAGTGTTGTGAAATAACATATGTAATGTATTCCTCCAGTGCAACAAAGTCAGTCTTAATCTAAATAATTCCGAGTACGAGGAACTTGTAACGAGCTCGAGTCGAGATAAAATGTATCAGCTGTGGAAGAGGAATAATCAATTGTACTGCTGATATCTTGGCTTCAAACTCTGATGAATAATAATATCGAAATAAATCGTATTTGATATTCCACGCAGTGGAAAGGTTTTAAAAAGTACCATTCAGAAATTTCCAAATGTGCAACAAACATTTCCAATTTTATAATTGGACTCAGCGCGATTGAGTTAAAAGTAATTTGTTTAAAAAAAATTCTTTTCTCAATGTATTTTCACCGTGGCGCTATCTAGTGCCAGATGAAATTGCTAGGTGCCCGAGTCAGTTAACTACAGTGATAAACAAGATGTATTCAAATCAGTGAATGTCTTGACAGGAAGGTCAGGCTCAGTTAACGCTGATGTTGATGTGACCACACCTCCAACCCAAATACATATTATCTCCTCAGTCTCATTATGCGGATAATCTCATTCATCGAGTTGGCCTAATATTACTCGTTTTGACACTATAGTTCGCTAAAGTACTTTTTATCGCTGCTATAAATTAAACTTGTCAGAAAAATAACAAATGACTCGAAATAGCGCTGGAGATTATTCGGAATTAATTCCTGACTCGGCTTCTGTATATCACTCTCGATTTTCTCCTTTCACTTTTAAAGATTGCTCCTGGAATATCAAATGAGAAGATATAAAGTATAAAAGCTTAAGCCGCAGGAGAAAAAAAATCGTATCTTAGAGATAATCATCTACATTCTTGTAAAATATTAAAAAAATTTTCGAATTGCTGTACAGGAAAGTGTAAAGCAGTTTTAATGTCCGCTATTCAATGTCTTGATTCTGCTCTCTGGCCGTCTGACTTTAGGAGCCTTCTTCCCAATTTGTCGTCGTTTATGACCCGTATCTGACCACTTTATGTGTATATCACTGTTTCGTGACCTGTGACTATCGCCATTAGTTTCGTAGCATTTAAAACCAAGTGTACATAACCAGGTACATGGGTAAACGTGCGTGCGCACGTTTTATACATAGGTATCCCACAGTCACGCAGTGTAGGGCAATTAAATCCATGGAATGTGCACAACTGCACACACCATATGGCCTATCAATGGCAATGTACTTCTTCTTGAATTGCCGACCATTATTATTGCTATGAACAAGAAGTAGTCTGTAGGCGTAATGCTACCGGAATGAGTTGTGCCGCATTTACTGAGAAACTCTCAGGAAACTTGCAAAAAAAAAGATACCACTCCCAATCAGCTATTGATATATTTATCAAATGTTTGTATCGTGTAGAGCTTCTCATAAATCAAGTTTGCTGTTTCAATGACTCGCTCTTGGAACAAATCAATTTGTAAATGTTAAGGATAATTATATACTTTTCTTCACGAAACTTGAAAAACGAGTTATAGAATGAAATTATCTATCTCGTTATTTAAATAATAAGTAATCAGCTATTAGTTTAGCCTAACATTCCTATTTACTAGCTTAATGTGTGTTCTATAATCTATAGGTATGCGAGGCGACACCTCCCGGTGTCGATGCGCGTTGCGCTCCGCACGTTGGTACACCTTTCGGTAGTCAAAGGCTCTCGTAATAATTAGAACCTATTTTATGGTAATTAAAGAACGTTCGTGGCTCTCTGTTTTACTGCACAAGCACTTACAACGGCAGCGAAAGATATTTTCAGGTTTAATGAGAACCCGAGCATTGTCCGCATCTTTTTCCCCGCTTTTTTCGCAACTCGTATAACGCTCGGAGAAAATACAGTGTGTAGTCCATATGCATCGATGTACGATCGCGGTGGTCTCTATGTGCGGCCCTCGATAATATTTGCATATGGCAATATAAGGCGGATTAAAATTTACTGTCACCAGGTGTCGATACACGCTACTGTGTTATATTCAGTGTTATGTGAAAACCGTGGGCAGGTCTGGTGCTTTCATTTACTATTCAATTTCAATTTAAATATCATCGTAACTCTTTAAAAAAAAATTACTTAGCTGCCATAAAAGGACCTCTTCAATCTTTCACTTCTGTTGCTTTCTGAACGTCTTATGTCCACTTGACATTTTTATCACATCTCTCGAATGACCTCGACTTCTACATCCAGTGCTCAAGACCAACACAGTAATCTTATCGACTTTAGTGTATATTTTTGAGTGAACTCAACTGAAATGAATTATAATTTTTTAGTTAGTGTAACGAAAAATAGAAAACATTCAATTCCCTGCGCCCTTCAGCCCCTCCCCATACAAATAGTCCCTATTTTATATCACCTCCCCTTATACTGAACACATCACACATTTACCTCCCCACGTCTCTCAGCCCCTCCCATTCTACACGATCCATATGCCCCGTCAGCCCCTCATTTATATACCCTCTATTCTAATCTACGCTTCTCATGTCCTCCCCCCCTTCGCCACCTAAACCCTATAGCCCCTCGTTTATACTCCTTATACCCATCTAAAATTTCCTTCCACGTGCCCCTCAGCAAATGCACCCTGCGCTTCCCCTTATCCCTTCGACCTCTACGCTCCCTATGGCCACATCCGCTATAATCTCCTCCTCCTCCTCCATGCCCACCATACCCTTTAACACCAAGCTTCTACTCCCCATACTAATTTACCCTTCCGATATGCCCCTCTCCTCGACCCTCAACGCATACCACCCATTCTACTCTACGCTACAGATATGCATCCCATATTCCTTTCCCGAAGGCATATTTCGCTCTTCACATCCCCCAGATTATACCACCCCTCCCATTCTATTCTACACGTCTCATGTTCCCCACCCCGCGGCCCTCAGCCTTTTCCACCCCCTCCAATTATATTCTACAGACTCCATATGCCCCTCCCCATGCCCCTCACATACATCATCCTTTCCCAATCTACTATATGCCTCTCAATTCACCTCCTTACGCCCCTACCCCCATCATCCCTCATAAACAGCAACTACCCCCTTTAATATACGTCCTCGTCTTCTTCCCCCCTTCTTCTACCCGGTAGATTAAAATCAGATTTCTAGATTCCCAATGTTTCGAAAGGTTTATTGAAAGAATTATAAAATAATTGATTGGTAGTTCAGATAATATTTTTGTTACCATTAATTTTAAAAAGTTTGAGCACGTGAGGTCAATACAATAACCCTGACGTGTAGCTATTATCAAGATTGAATTACAAGCTCAAAAATAATCTCTTCACCCGGAACCATAAAACAGTGTGTCAGTTAATTTGCAAAAAATAGGCGTTCTACTATACTCGTCACAATTTCTACATAATGGGATGGTTATTGCTCGGAAGACTTTTCTTTCTTTTTAAGGTTACATTCAAGTCTGGGATAAAACCAATGAAAGAAAGGAAGTCTTTTAGTGCTCTCCGAAGCACTCGTTTGCCCTTCGCCTAATGAACCTTTTACATTATGAAGCGTGTCCGCACCTGGCCTATTCGATTTGACGGGTGATCAGCGTGAAGTGAAATATTCTCGTGAGAAAACAGTTCGGATTCGCACGTGAATCTTTCCTCTTTGGCTCATTGGCCATTATCGTAATTAAATTTTTTGCCGACGTGCGTGAACGCTTCGAAATAAATTAAGTGCAAATTACATTTTATTCGTTATAGCCAAACAATTTCGGCGAATCGAGGGTTCGAGCATCTGAAAAAAATTGTTTTGTGTACACTTGACAGTGGGTACAACTTTATTCCAAGGCGAGGGATACTTTAATAAAAGGAATTAATTTGTTTACGATTATGTTCGCTGAAGCAAATAAGCCGATTTATGTAATCTAATTGTTATCGAGAAGATTAATGATTATTCATGAGCGACAAGCTATTCACGAAATAAGTTACTGTTATTGAAGCAGCTAACGCTATTTAAACAGCGTAGATTCTAAAGAAGAAAATTAACAGGCTAACAAAGCATTATTATCAATTCTCAGAAACTTATTCAAGGAGTGTCTCTAGACAATCTCAGTGAGTGTTTTCTTCAGAAAAGAATTCTAGGATGTTGACATAGTGAAGAGGTCAATGAATTCGTAAAGCGTTGAACACGTTTATATATCATTGCAAAGATACTTTTAGTCATTTCCGGTTTGAAAAAACTTTTCCGAATAATCAATCTAAATATGAACGCGTCAAACCAGTCTTTCGTATTCGTTTATAATAACGTAACGCATATAATCTCATAAAAGAGGAATAAGATGAAAAGGGATGAAAGGGAATAGAAAATAATAGAATGGAATAGAAAAGATGTTTGAACCCTCGTCAAAACATTGAATTTCTCTTTGATGGCCTTGAATTTTACATTACTCGTTTCTTCTCGGTGACTTCTCTATTCTGCACTCTGTAGCTTCGCGAAATTGTAAACTCGATTGTGATATAATTGAGGGTCGACCTCCCACTAATGAGCACGTGCCATTATCCCTATTATCCCAGGAAAAAGCATCAGGGACGCGTCAAATCAAACGCGTTCAAAATGGTCTCGTGAGCCTGTTCAAAGGGGCTGTCCGTCTTCCTGTCATCTGCGGCGGATGAATGGACCCTCAGGACTGAGCGAGTGCAAATCCGCGCTTTCCTCACTATGCGCTTGTATCACTATTTGCACTCGCGTCAATTTGTTTAAAGGCAGCGCTCACATTATTCAATATTCACCACAGAGACTTCCAAAGATGAGTAGTGCTTCGTTGAATCTGCCTGAAACATTTGTTTTCCCTTTGATACTTCGCTAACAGTTCCCAGACTAGACGAGACTTAAAAAGCGAGAAATAAGCAGCCGCCAAAAGGACAAAGAGCCAGAAACACGAAGGCTAGAGGTTGAATGAATTTTAATGAAAGGTCGAATCAGTTTCCAAGTGCTTTTGTCGATGAGAGTGTCGAGTCACACCTGACAGCGAAAATTGAAACTAGCTTCTGATTAATATTCAAAAACGGCAAACAAAAAAATCTATCGAATCAATTCAATCTTCTCCTGCGAAAAAAAAATAGAATGAAAGAGAGGTTTCTGATCATATATAGGAACAGAGATAAAATGCATTTTGTCTGTTCACCGAATGAATGGCGCTATTGTTTAACATCATCATAATAAAAAAAGATGAAGGTGGTATTTGAATCTGCGTGTTCAAAAGAGAGGGAAACCCATTACGACACACGAGAGTGCGATTACAAGAAAAATAAGTTGCTGAAGTGTCGAGGATGCGGCATAGGATGTTTTTCGAGTGGCCGATTAAAACGTAGCCCAAGGCGATGCGCGCGATATAACGTGCAATAATTAAATATTACGCCCGCTTAATTGTAATTGCAGCTCGCAAGTACGGTGGCTGGCTCGATCGCGATAATCTATACGATCACCTGGAGGGCCTCCCTTAATTTAGCTCGACATGATCGTTGAAACTGGATTGAGAAGCGATTATGGGAGTGGTAACCATCTGAAAGAATTAGCAAAAAACCGGAAGGAAATTAATGACAATCTCGGATATTACACGATACGAATGATGCGATTAAAATAATGCGATGATTTACACCGAAGTCTCAGAGGTATTCCGCTCGACAAGTAATTGCTAAATTTTATCGCCTTCACTGCGCAATTATAATATTTATACGCAATAATGATCCTGCGACAAATGTCCCTTGATTGAAGATTTCAGGAGTGAATATTTTATTACAGAAGTGAATAGTACTGAAACGTCTTCTTGCCTCCTTCTAGAGGCGCATGAATATTCCTCAAATAATTCTCATTTGACCAAATTTTATATTATCGAATCAACATTTACTCTAATTTTTATGCATCCGAATCAAATTCACATAAACCCTAATTTCTACTTGTCCGAATTACTATTTAACCTAATATCCGTTTTCCCTATTTTACATTTGTCCTAACTTCAATTTCACCAACTAATCACTTAACCTAAATTTTTTTTCGTTTGAATGAACATTTCGCCTCACTTCTTTTCGCTCGAATGGTAATTTTTCCTAATTTCTATTAGCCAGGATTTTCAAAAGCGAGAATCTCCGGGTAACTGAATAATCATTTATGTACCCGAAACCAGGGTTGTGAAGTGAACCGTCACTCGAAGTTTTTATGTATTGTAGTACACTCGATTTCCGCAATAGTCACGAAATCCGAAACAGTTGCCCCCGCAATAGTCACCAATTTTCCCTACCTCAAATGTCACACCGATTGCGCATGCGTATTGCGTATTGTGTGGGTTGCGTTTGCAACCAATCAGATGCCGATCGCAGCGCATGTGCAGTGGTATCAAGTGACAATTGAGAGAACAGCTGAGAATAGCTGGTGACTATTGCGGAAGGAAATTGGTGACTATTACGAAATTGTGACTATTGCGGTGATGACTTGCGGAAGTCGAGTGTACAGCAGTGGGATTCCGGTGCATAAATTCGAACGAATCTCTCTTTCCATCATGTGAGTTATAGACCGAGGTGCGATCGATTCGAATCGACTGTTCTTTCGGCATCTCTTTAATCTTGTACGATAGAAAGAGATGCCGAAAGAACAGTCGATTCGAATCGATCGCACCTCGTTCTCTAACTCACATGGTAGAAAGAGAGATCCGTTTGAATTTATCCACTAGAATCCGTACCCAGTAATGTTCAACGATACCTTCCTCTGTTTTGTAACGGCCCAATCCTGTTTTTCATAGAATCCTATGGAAATCAGGGTTTGGTCGTAACAAAATAGAAGAAGGCATCAAGTTGAACATTAAGGCCAAAATACACGCTCGTCGAAGTCTGAATATCTTTCCGCGTTTACATGAGAGTAAAAGAGATAGAGCATGAAAAATTGGACAAAAAGAACTCTCCATCTCTTTTACTCTTATGTAAACGCGGAAAGATATCCACATTTCGATGAGCATGTATTTTTTCCTTTACTGTACATAATTTTCTACTTATGTAAATTACGTATTTTATGTAGAAACCCTCCCGCCACACTCCATATGAATTTGGTGTTTTCGACGTAAAATACCTAGTAAATTACTGTAAAAAAACATGTAATTTACCTAAGGTATTTTACTTACCCAACCGTGCCCAAAACTCAATTTCAATATGAATTTCCGATTAGGTTAAGTGATTGGGTGGCGTCTCATGATTGCGTTTTGCATTGCGTCATAATGAGAGAGAAAAAGACAGAAGTATACTTTTTTCTTTTTTACTCTCATTATGACGCAACACAAAACGCAATCATGGGATGCCAACCTTTAGTTGGTGAAATTGAAGTTAGGACAAATGTAAATTGTAAAGTAGGGAAAACGGATACTAGTGTAGCAATGTTTTCAGCGATTAATTTGTAATGTTAAAATAGACACGTAGTAGTAAAAAGGATAGGATGAAGGTTTATTGAGTTGCCAGGGAATTTGTGGAACTCAAAGATGCTGTGTAGAATTTTTACTAAAGTGTCAACCAGATGTTAAGGGTTGGAGAAAACCCCGAGGTTATAAAGTGAAGAGGAAGGTGAAAGGTTCAGGTAGGACATATATGTCCTAGACCCTAGACTAAAGCGAGGCTAGATGAACTCTGTACCTCCGCCTAAAACAAAGAAGATCTTTGACCGCCACCGAAGTTATTTTAGTGTTATTGTAACAGACAATCCTGACGTGTTTTTAAATTTATTTAACTTATTCAGTAAGATCGAATGAAAGCCCCACAATTTTTCAGAAGTAAAATAGATTTGAGGCCCCACATTAGGTCATATTAGGTTAAATAGTAATTCGGACAACTAAAGATTAGGTCAAATGAAAATTCAGGTATAGAATTTATGTGAATTCGGAGAAACGAAGATTAGATCGGGTGCATAAAAATTAGAGTAAATGTTGATTCGATAATATGAAATTCGGTCAAATGGGAATTATTGACAAATGGAATTTGGTAAATATTGATGCGCCTCCTTCTTCTATCTTTGTGAAAGGGAATCTGAATTTTTCTTACTTATGGATTTATTTATACACTAAAATCTTGAAAAACTGTGTAATTAACGTCTTTCAAGAGGAATGCTATACGAGATGGTTGATTGTAATGAGCAATAATAACAGTTATTATGATAATTACAGCGAAGGGCAGAGTAGACCTTCATGTATCGATACTGCGCGTCGACTTTGGCTTCGATAATGGTTTCTTTGAAAAAAGACCTAAGTGATGTCCGATGGTAAGATTGATTGACAATGGAAGATGTCTGTTCAGCGAACCGCATCATGGCGGCGTTAGTGATCTCTTAATTCAAATACTCGACACTTGGCGAAAAAGCTTTGCCGCACGACCCTTCAATTAATTTGATAACTACGCTCCTTCAGATGAGACTTCTTACCATTAGGAGCTACCAAGTCTCAAGTCATTTCGAGTTCAAGGACGACTTTCTGTGTCACGTTTCAGATATTAAGTCGGTATGAAAAGTGAGCTTGTTTCGAAACTCATTTTTCACAACTAAGATTCAGCCTGGAGCAGCAATTTACATTCAATATAAGCTGATTGTAATGCTACTTTTTTAATTAAT
Organism: Synergus gifuensis; assembly: GCA_904066015.1. NCBI lineage: Eukaryota > Metazoa > Arthropoda > Insecta > Hymenoptera > Cynipidae > Synergus > Synergus gifuensis. The sequence goes on from CAJFCO010000117.1 coordinate 1,300,058, forward strand.
GATAGAATTTGGTGATCTATTTAAAAGTAGTCTACAAGGAACCCCAATTCAGAAGAAAAAATAACATTATAAAAAAAAGTACAATAAAACAAATAACAAGCAAAGGTGTTTCAAAATAACAATTGGATAAGTAAAAGTTTTAAAGTTTTTGGTTGACTGCAATCAAAAATAATTATTTTTGAATAAAAGTGACTCAAATATAATATAACACAAATTCGTTTAATAATAATTTACTATAAAATTATGAGAAAAAAGCAAAGCATAAACAGCACAGCTTAATCAAACTAGCCATTATATGCTTTCTATACTATAAAGTTGTTTTTTTGTCGATTTAAATACCTACCGATTTCTTATATAAGATTTTCTTTTGTCGCATATTATTCAAGTCAGTATCTGGATGAATTTTAATATATACTTAATACTTCAGTAGTTGAGAGGTAAATAAAGTTAAAACGTGTATTAACATGTATTTTTAGTTTATTCAAAATAGGCCACGCCGATTCCGGCGTCCCAGAGTTGCCCTAGGCCCTAAGCTAATTTCATACTGATGGCCTAGAATTACGTCGCAATTTAATTATGGTTACATTCGGACCAGCTTCGTAAGTTGATGGTAGAAAGATACCTCGATTTAGTAATGTGGGATGACTGCCTCTCTGCTCTACATATACAGTACCCGCAGCAACATTATACTCCATATAAATGCTTCCAGTTCCGGTTGACACATAAACATTGCCATTCGGCAACACAAATCGATGACCACGTGGTTGATTTCCGACTTCCCAATTAGGATTTGGTATGTTTATAAGGTATGGAAAACCTACTTCTTCTCTTCCTCTTACTCCACCACTAGAACTCTGTGAACTAACTTCTGTAAGAAGAAGAGAAAATAATGATAAATAGAAAATTTATTTTTGAAACATTTTTTTTTGTTAAAATTTATTTTTAATAATTATATTACCTATACTACACTTACCAATGGAATTAAGGAAAACCACGAAGGTAAAGAGCAGAATGCCAAAAACGATCTTCATTTTTTCAAATGCTGATTTTTGAACAGTTTTGCATGCAGTAACTTATAAACGCTTAAAATAAATTCATCACTTTATATAAGATACTAAACACAATCTTTATATCTTTCTTTGTCCACAATTACCAAGTTTACTTAACCTTCAAAATTATGAAAAATAACGTGGTAAGGCAAAGATTTATTTGCCAGTAGTTAAATATTAATAATTAAATATTCCATTTAGGAAAATTTCATAATTATCAATTGCTGCAATATTTGTAAATCGTTTTATCGCAATAACAAGGTAATAAAGTTTCTACAAGACAAAAAATGTTAATATTAAAGTAAAAATGTTGCCTTAATTGTTTGAATAGATAGAAAATTAATATCAAATGGTTTTATACATATGTCTCTAAACCTGGAATTACATCATCCAATTTAATTAATTTTTTTTTTAACCAGCTGGTTTCAATTCCCATACACTTTCTACTTTTAAACTATTACTTGAATTAAATTATGCTTTGCTAATTATTTATTTGTTATATTAAATTCAGGAAGTTATAAGCACAAAAAGCGTATCGTCATGGAAGTCACGTGATCGTGGGGGTCAAGAAGGGCGTATCGTCATAGAGATATCGTGACCCAATGGGGATAGATTCTTTGACAAAGCAGTGGCGAAATCTTTTTATAATATTTAGAGATAAGCAACGGTGGTCTCAAAAATAATAAGCAAAGGGGGTGTCAAAAATAATAAGAAAAGGAGGATCTCAAAAATAACAAGTAAAGAAGTGGTCAAAAACATCATGCAAAGGAGATGTCAAAAATAGCAAGCAAGGGGGGTATCTAAAATAAAAAGCAAAGGGGTTGAAAAATATCTTAAATGATTAATTTTCCATCATTTCCGCAGTGCTTTTAGTGTGAGAAAATAGAAACAAAGTCGAATCTCCATCGCCTTAGTTCGAGGGCCTTAAATCGTGATGGTCGAGAACTTGGTGTACACGATATTGTGTCCAATGAGGTGTGAACGGTGGGTGAATGAACCTCCACCAGTCAGTAATGCAGTGCACGGTGCGCGAGTCTGGACCACCTATTGAGCCTCCGGCCTACAAGAGTCAAGTACCGGCGCGGCCGGCGCGCTAAACGTGATGGCGAACGTGGTGAACCTCCGTAGGAAGGAAGCCCAGATGGTTTCAAATGCCGTATTGCCGTGCCGCTATTTGCACATAAGATTATAAGACTATCAGAGTATAAGAGTATAAGAATATAAAACTATAAGACCACACTACCTCGAACAGTCTACTACCTACCTACTGTCACTCGATGTTGCAAATCGATATGAATACAACGGTATGCTGATTCCTAATCTTGAATTAGACACGTGTGCTTAGATAAGAAGTCTGATAAGTTCAAAATCTATGCAAAGAGAGATTATTTGTTACATTTTACGACATCTGTATCAGTTACAAGAGTTTCTGCTACATTTACAACTCTCTTGTATGAGTTATAATTATCAGGTCTCGTATAAGCAAGAGCAAATAGCGCCCGAGGCTTCGGGATCTTCTGAGACTCACAGACATTGATTTCAAGCTACCAATTAGATCAGTTGGATGACATTTAGAGGTTCCTCCCAAGCGCCATCCAATCCCATAATTCTTTCGAAAGATTTTAACGGGAAACAATCATCTCCTGCATTAAAATTGGAAAGTGTTGGAACGACGCTTTGTAAATTCCACTCAAGGAAAGAAGCGATTTAAGTCCGTTTGTACAAATGCGCCTTAATTGCATGATAAGATATTACAATAGTAAGATTAACGTGCGTAATGCGTAAGGTACGTTTCATTAAATGAATCGTGCAGGGATAATCATGTAGATTGTGTACGCCTGAAGATGTTCAGTGCGAAAGATAAGGTTCCTTTATCCCTCGCCTTAGAACTTAAAAGAACGTTCTAATGAATCATTATCTGGAATTGGTTCGCCATATCCGTGAGTAACCTTCCGCTATCGGCAGAGAGTTATCGGCTAACAAGTTGTACCCTATAGAAACATAGTAATCCCCATTCTCTTGCCAAGATAAGAACACGGAGTAGCGTTTTGCTCGGCATAGCGGCATTAAAGTCACGGCATTATCCGACTATCTCACCCCCGAATAGCGGCGAGTCAGAAACGCTCGCGGATACAATCACATTGACGGAAGAACAATAGTCTTAAGGAGGCTATTCCCCTTAACGGTTTATACTTCCTACTTCATTTTTTACTTGCATTTTCAACAGAAATTACTATCTTCTGCGAAAGTGCAACTGTAAGAAGGCTCAATTGATCTGTCAAGTTTGTCATAAATTTAAGACTCCTAAAGTTGGTTTAGTGAAAGAGGGATGGACATTTTTCTGTGTCTTATGTCTTCATATCTCATATCTTAATTCTTTCTTTATGTCCGCGTGATCTCAGTCTTATGGCATTTCGAAATGCAATACTTTAGATTGAAGCAGCATCATTTTCATAACCGTGTTCGGAAGATCGTTACAGAATGAGATAGAGTGCATCTGGAATGCGTTTCACGTAGGTGGGCGAAGCTGCACGTTCTCCTGGATGTCCTTCGGCGTGCGACACGGGGATGAGGCTGGTTGACGGAAAACATATTGTCGCCAGAGCAAGCTCCCTCGGGGGGCAGTCGGTCAGGTAGCTTTATACCTGCACGAATCATGTTTAGCATGCGCATACTATGCGAGGCCGCGATAGCAGCTCCTGATTATCAAGACGCCAGGGAGTCCGATGTAATTAATAGTTTATGGTTCCAGAGAGGTATTATCATTCATAACGCGCCGCACGTGACGGGAATATTCGTGCTTGCGAAACTCGATAACACGTACTTGCCACTGTAATCCATTTCCCCCTCGCCGACAGGACACGATGTGTAGGATGCTTTAAGTTGCCGCTTAGAAGATTTTCCTCGTCTAGATTTCAATCTTTGCAGCATCTCGTAATCATTTTTTGTCATTTCACCGATATGGAGAAAGGATGAAATACGTCGGACGAATCATGGAAAAGAAATAATTCGGTTTTGTTAATCTGAAACCTAAAAGTTTTTGTCGTCCACCTCTGTGGGAATTCCTAATTGGCTTGTTTCTAAGTAACCACTTATCTTTCACTTTTAACCCAAACAATCTTCCCACATTTCCTGGTTGGAAGAAGTAAGAAGTCTAAGTGTTTTACGATCGTAGACGTTTAACAAACTTTAATAACTTTATGGAAAAAATCTCATCTCGGAAATTAAGTTTACGGAGACTGGATAATCAGGGTGTGATACCCTATCGGATGACTTTTTGCGGATCTAAGGTGACGCAAAACAAAGCAGATGTTCCAGCAAGTATTGCAACCTTAAGGCCGATCAAAGGGCTGTAAATCAATCGGGCACTTGTCATATTTTACTTTCCGCAGAGTACTAATTTTCCATGAAGCAGGCTATCGTGCCTACACTCTGTATATATACAGGCATGCATGTGTTCGGGATATTTTCTTTAAGGTGGGCTTACAATCAACCACCTCAGGCTACGGGAATGGGAATGAGAGTCCCAGAGTGGCATGCCACCGCTACCAACATGAGTGTTCACCACCAACAACTCACAGGCATTCGTGATGAATAATGATTATTTCAGGTAATTATATACAGAGCCAGGGCGTAAGTGATTTAGAACATTTGAGCTCTACCCTTCAGATCCATAGCTTGTTTGATGTTGTGACAATATTTAAGAGTGATCGTATATTCAGATCTTCTGAGAGGAAAGGCCGCTTTCGGGTTCCACGATATAGTGTGTTTGTCATCATCCGAAAGTTTCATTTCAAAGTATTAGTTGCATAAATGAGGATCAGGCTCAAGTTGAGGATGAGGATGAGGATGAGGATGTTGATAGCTTACGTTAACTAATGACGAAAATGAGGGTGGCTGATGTTGACAGCTTATAGGAAAGATAATGAGGATCAGAATAATGATCAATATGGTGGATGACGAGGATGTGAATGAAGATGAAGATGACTGAAGACACATAAGGATGAGAAGGATTAGGATCAGGTTCACGATAAGGTGTATCTTGAGGTATGTTCTTATAAACATTGGCAATAAGCGCGATTATTAATCATGCTTAGTAGACGTGATTAGTGGACCTAGCGACACCTAAACTCATTTAAATATTCTTTCCTAGTCCTTTTCCCAGACTATCCAGTGCCGCATACTTTCTTCACATTGAATCCTTATTTAATTAGATGCACCCAGTATGAACGGAAGAATTCTAAAGTTTACAATTTGCCTAGCGGCCAATGGTCACACGAAGTTGTTAATTTCTCCCGTGGCACTTATAAATGAGAACAAGTAAATACCGCAGAAAGATTAATAAACCTAGTGGCGACAAATCGTTGGTAATGATTCTGAATTTTATTCTCCCGGCGATCTGCAGATCGGTGCATGCTTTTCTGCTACGTTAATTTACCTTCGGTAATGGTCCGCACTGTACCCACTCACCGGATGAATAATGAGTAGTAGAAGCTAACGCGTTTGTTACGATCTCCCGTGGTTCAAGTTCATGGACTGAATGTTTTACTAATCAACATTTTAATCATCCGGCTAAACACTCCCGCAGTTGACGCCTTCCTCAGGTTAATACGCAACCGCTCGTGGTGCGCATTTTAACGAGCTGCGTCAAAGAAACGTACGCCTAGCAAAAACGAAATTGACGATTGACTCCTTTTTGAGCAGCTGAAATATTGCTCACCGAGAAGCCGTAAATTATTTTACGATTCTCTTTTGATAACCTACTGACTCACACTGTGTAAATTGTATATTTTTGTCAGGACAGATGATTTTTTGCAGCATTTCTTTTTGTGGGGCGTTTTAAAAAAAATCCTCATATGTCTATATCCCATTCGCGTCTTGTCTTATCTATACTTGTGAACTGTACTTCTATCCTTGCCCAAGTAGTAAATATGTAAATGCTACTGGCATAAAACTGAAACACACAAGACTTGATGCAAATAAGGAATAGTCGTAAAATTTCCTTCTTTACGCGCAAGAGAAGTCATTGTTAAATGGTACGACGCCATGTAAAGTGCGTGAGCTCAAGTAGTGAAAAGTAGGTTAGAAGACACGCATCTTCGCTTTAATAGAAAAATCTTTATGCAACCTGAAATATCTTAGTTAAGTTGAATGTTTCTAGCACTAGTGCGACTTAACTTTCCATTTTTATTGTCGATCATAAAAATTCCCGGAATCGTCTGAGAACGCGAATGCCGCTAAAGTGCAGCTGACGTGAAGGAAATATATTGGCGAAAGTGTAAATACATCACTGATTGAATTAATCGAAAATCTGCAATTTGTTAAAATGTTGTGAAAGGACACTAATTATTTTGTAAACAAGTTCCCAGCTGGTATATTGAAATTACCTTCTCAGAATACATATTATAAATAACAAGCATTATTTATATATGTTTTCAAATAATTTTTCTTGCTCACTGTCTAGTTACTTGACTTAAAAATTAAAGTTGTGCTACTCCCTATTTTTAAAAACTAAGAATTCGTTGTTTGTTTCTCGCTTGAACGCTTTTTCGCGATCTTGTAATTCGATCCAGATGATGTAATGGCGAGATCAGCATCAGTCTCGTTTTAAGAAGAGAGAGTATCGGGACATGATTAATTAAGCCGATAAAGATCGGATGTTATTTAATGCACAGTGATATATTATCCCGTTTTCAATCCAGGAGCAATTCTTAGAAAAAAGGCAATATAGAAGAAAAGAAAACAAATTATATATCATATGAAGCAAATTGTTATGTAATTACAGGCTCTCCATTTAAAGCAAGTATTAAAATTAATTGGAACTACTTCTCTACATTCCAGAATAACAAAACGTATTAATCTCTTGAAGCATTAAAAATGAAAGCCTACCTACATTCTAAACTTTTTAAGCAAATAGAAGAATCAAATTGATAAATTTCGCAGACAAAATATAAATACTGACATTCATAAAACGAGGTTAAGATACTTTAAGAGGAAGGTGAGCCTTATTCTCTCTTAGCAGGATTTGTTCTATGCCGCAGAGAACCGTTACTTTTAAGGACGCTGTAAAATAAGGAATCAAGAGTACTAGAATTGCACGTGTGAGTCGTTATTATGAAGTTTACTGTTCCTCACATGTACATTATGAATCTCTTGAAAACAAGATCAATACTTGTTGCTCATAAAAATAAAGAATAGTATGCAAACATATTTTCTTTCTTACCTAGCATATAAATCTTTGGGCTCTTAAATTGAAGAAGCAACGCTACTAAATGGGCTATTTTAAATCAAATTTATCTAGAAAGTCTTTTTTCAAGGATGTAATGTAAATAAAGAAGAAGAAATATTTGTGTTTCTTCTCCCAATACTGATCAAAACAATTGAATTCGTGTCATTCAGGAAATTGTTATAGTTATAGGAAGTATCGATTAATATAGATACTTATCGATACATATCAATAAATATTGATCAATATCTATACATATTGATAAATATTGATACATATCGATAGATCTCGATACATATCCATTACCCCATAGATCTCGATAAATACCCTACCGAAAGCTTCGGATAGAAATGCATTCCGAATCAATCCGAATCATTCCGGAATTTGTGTCCGAACCAAACAGTTTCATTCCGATCTAATCCGAAGGAAGTTTTCAATCCGAATTAATCCAAAGCCCATTCAAAATCTATCCGAACATTTAATCCGAATCAATCCGTCAATCCGAATGAGTCAGAATTAATCCGAACTTTCAATCCGAATGAATCCGGTCAATTCGAACGAATCCGAACTTTCAATCCGAATGAATCCGATTTAATCCGGTGTATCCGAACCAATCCGAATGAATCCGAAAAATTCGGATTCATGCGGATTGGTTCGGATAAACCGGATTAAAGCGGATTCATTCGGATTAAGTCGGATTGACCGGATTGATTCGGAGTCAGTCGGATTAAATCTTCGGATAGGTTTTGAATGGGCTTCGGATTAATTCGGATTGAAAAATTCCTTCGGATTAGATCGGAATGAAACTGTTTGGTTCGGACACAAATTCCGGAATGATTGGGAAGCTTTCGGATTGGTTCGGAATGAATTTCAATCCGAACCTTCCGCCAGGGTAATGATAAATATCAATACATATCGATATTCCATCGTATGGAAAAATAAGGTCAGGGATAACGGAAGGAGGGAGAAGTTATCAATAAATATTGATATTATCGATATTTTATCCAAAAATATCGACATATATATTGATACGTTTTTTGAACTATATTTCGCATCACTAGAATTGATATTGGCCAATTTTCACTCATATCTCCATTCACATCGTATATTTGTTTTTTGTAATTAACCATGGGTTCGACTTTTTGTGTCTCGAATATTTCTTCACCAATATCGATTTCGTCTGCCATATATGACCCATTTATCTCTTACGTGCTAATTGCAGTATGACTGTACAATTTATTTTATGAAGGTTCCATTTATAAGAACTTATGTAAGACATAACTTTCGATTCTTTTGAATCCTTTCGGTCATCTGACACACTTTATGAAATTACACTTTTTCTTTCACCAAATCTTGTTATGGTGTTTGGCACAAATTATGCAAAAACACACCTGGAGTTAATTAAACTATTTGAATGCAATTTTAGTAAAAAGTTAATAACGAAAACAATTTTAAATTAATTATTTCCTGATATATGAATAAAAACTAAATTAGAGAATATAAAGAGACAGAAATTAGTTTGTAATTTATTTTAAATTACATAAACGTGTATGTTTTTTATTACTTAAAAGTATAAGCAACTGAGTAATGTTTAAGATTTCATTACTTCTAAAATGAAATCCCTGAAGGAATAAACTTTCGTGAATATATCGGGAGTTGCAAAAGCACAAACAACGGTAAAAGATGCAATTCCAACTAACTCTTCTTTCACCACCAAGGGGCTACCACTGTCACCCTAAAAAAATTGTCTTTGCCACGTTATCTGGTAATAAATAAAAAAATATTTTCTATTTTCTATAAAAAATATGTTACCGAGCAGAAACCTTTACCCTTTGGTCGAACTGAACAAATTTGATCATTGTAAAGTGGATGTTTATAGTCCTTTTGGCAATGTGGAGCACTGTAGAGCCTTGTACTCAACTTTTTCAAATTATTAGAAGCCACTTTGTGATCTTTTGACAAATATCCCCATCCAACGAAAATTCCTTTTATACCAGGAGAAATATCCGTACTTGCTAAATTGATTGGATTCTGATAAGTGTTGAAAGTTATTGGAGCAGTCAGCTGAAATAATTTTGTACTTTTTATTGTTATTATTATTTTTCTTATTATATTATAAATTTTTCTCTTGAATGTGATGATTAAGGTAAATTAAGGAAGATAGGAGAAAGGAATATTAGAATTATAATAGGAGAGAAAGGAGAAAGGACGAATGAAGAAGAAGGAAGATGAAGAGAAAATAAGGAAGATGGTACAAGCTGACTGGGAGGAGGGAGGAACGTCGGGTTTATCGGAAGGAGGAAGAAAGAAACAAGGAACAGAGAGGTGAAAGTAATATCAGCTTTCCTAGAAAAGAAAGGGGAAAGGAAAAAATAAGGAGAAAGAAAGAAGGACAAAGGAGGAATGAGAATGCAGAAAGGAGGAACAAAGAAGGAAGAAGAAGGAAGAAGAGCAGAAGAATAAAAGGAGCACTAAGAAAGAAGGAGAAAGGAGTAAGGAAGTAGCAAACAGAAAGACAGGAGACAGAGAGAAGGAGGAAGGATCAAGAAGGAAGGAGAAAGAAGGAAGGAGGGAGAAGGGAGGCGGGAATAATACTGGGTGTCCTAGGAGAGAAAGGAGAAAGGAATAAGTACGAAGGAGCAAGTAGGAAAGGCAAAGGAAGAAGGAGGAAGAAGGAAGATGGAAGATGGAAGGAGAATGGTGTAAAATATGGAAGGAAGCGACAGAAGGAAGACGGGAAAAAGAAGGAGTAACATTAGGTTCCATAGTAGAGAAAGGAGGACGGAAGAAGGAGGAGCAAAGAAGGAAGAAGAAGGTGGGAGGAAGGAGAGAGGAAGAAGGAAGGAGGAAGGAGAAAGACAGAAGGAAGAGACGGGAAGAAAGAAGGAAGAAGGTCAAAGGAGAATTTAAGAAGGTGGAGGAAGGAGGATATCGAAAAAGATGGAAGGAAGTAGGAAGAAGGAAGGAAAAAGAAGAGGGAGGAAGATGGAGGAAGGAAGATAGAAAGAAAGAAAGGATAAGGTAGGAAGCGAATGAACAAAGGAAGAAGAGGGAAGAGGACAAAAGAAGAACTGTTGAAATATTGATTTCTAAAGAACTATAACAATTTCACACTCACTATGCAAACTGCAATATCGTATCGCCAAGAAAATTTGATTCCCTGACGATATTGGGGGTGGGCTCTATGATTCCAGATTATATGGGCCTCTCCTCCCTTCGAGAGCACCTGTGTTCCAGTTACCACTGTTATATTTTCGTAAGGAGGAATTTTATTGCGCATACAATGGGCAGCAGTGATTATGTGCTGTTCACTGATAATTGCACCTCCACAAAAGTGCCAATTATTATTTCTCAATGATACGACATAGGGAAATTCTCCAGAACTTGCAGACGTACCACCAGCAATCCTGTTTTGTGGTTTTACTCTATTGGCAATCACTCCTTAAAAAATAAATATCAGTGTTCGGTACTTTATCACCAAGATATAATTAATTGAAAAATATGCTCAGAAATTTCTTTATTAAGTTTAAAATTGATAACAAAGTGGATATTAAAATGTTTTAAGTAAAATATTACCTAGTGTTCTGAGTAGAGTAAAAAATATGAAAATCTTTTTGAAAATCATCATTAATCAAATCTAAATAACGGACCTTCCACTTATTTTCTAACAAAAAAGAACTAAATGTATCAAACCCACAAACTGATATGAAATGAAACTGAGTTTCAATCATGATTTCTATGCATTCAATAGGTTATCAGCAATTTCAAGCTAGTTCATGTAAGAAAGCGATAAAAATTTTATTATTGTTAGAGGAAATATGGTAGAGGGAGTCATAAAAAGAAACGAACGGAAAAGGGGAAGAAGGAAAGATGGACATAGAAAAGGGAGATGATAAGTTTAGATACAAATTTTAAATAAGGCAAATAATTTAAATTAATTTTACGGAACTTTGAAGAAAAAATACTGCGAAATATTTCACTTCATTAAAAGTATTTATTTGTCTACTTATTTCTAAATATAAATAAATTTATAAAATTCGTTCTAGTTTTAAACTTGTGCCAGTTCTTGGTTGATGAAGTTCAAATATGCAGCAACATTTGTGTAAACATCTGGATAACCTATTCCACAGGGAATAACAAAGGACGCGACTCCAACTACTTCTCCACCAACAATCAATCCACTGCCACTGTCACCCTGAAACATTTTAATTTTTTATTTTAATACTTCTCTAATTTCATACTGTAAATAAAAGAAAAACAATTTTTTTAAATTAAAAAATTTTATATCCAATTTTAAAAGCAACTTACGTTGCAAACGCCCATTCCATATGACTGCATAGTGCAGATTTGACTGGTATAAAGTGGCCTTCCAGTCAACTTTGCTTGACAAGACGAAATATCTTGAACAGTTGTCTGTACTTTTTGCAAATTCTCTGAAACCTGACCATTGACAACAGTGATTCCCCAACCTGCGAGCACTGCTGGACTTCCTGCATATGAACTCCTTCTCGGCAAGCTGACAGGTGACTGGTAAGCGTTAAAAGCCATAGGAGCAGCCAACTGAAAATATTTAATCCTCCTTATAAAATATGTAATGTGAAACATAACTGAAGCAGTTTACACCGTAAAAAGTTTTACTTCACAGTAGATTCTACCACACTTCACAGCTAATCAGAATCCAAGTGGAGGGGAAGAAGCGCTTCTGATTGGTTCTGATTCGACCATTTTGATTGGTTACGCTTCTTAACCAATCATCCGTGCTCCTTCCCCCCCACTTGGCTTCTGATTGGCGACATAGCGCAGTAGAATCTAGTGTATAGCAAAACTTACTACACAGTAGATATTCTAATATTCGAATATCTCGAATATTCGTCAAGCAATAAAATATACTTTTTTCCTTTCAAGAAGATGGTACTTACAGTTACGACAGCAATGTCATTGGGAAAAGACACTTCACCACTGAATTGAAAACTAGGATTAAATGTCGCCCTCTTGACTTTGTGAACATTTCCACCTTGCGATAAAGTAGTGGATCCAGAAACGACCGTTATATCACTATAAGGATACACCATTATCCCTGAAACACAATGAGCAGCAGTCAGAATGTGCTGGGCATCTATAATTGATCCACAACAAAAGTGGCCCCCATTTCTTCTCAGCGAAACTGCATGCGGAAATTCGCCTGGAGCTGCATAAGTTCCTCCCACAATCTTCTCTGGTGGTTTAGCCAACGCTCCTAATCAAACAGTGAAATATAAATTAGAAAATCGTTAGTATTAATTGCATAGTCTTTCAAAGAATCCGTTTCACGCAAAAAGTACTCAAACTAAACAGTTTTTCGCTCTGTACGCACACTTCTATTTCAAACAGGATCTGAAGTGTAGAGCGAAAAACTGTCTAATGAGAATATTCAATGAGAGAAATGAAGAAATTCAACTTAATGATCTAACTATTATCATATCAGTTGCGTTATTAGATACTTACCAAGAGCGGAGAGTGTAACGAAGAAGAAAACTAGCGTAAGCATTTGAGTAGACATGATAAGTTTCTTGTCGATTTTTGATGTGACTATGCCTCATCGGTACATGGTTTATAGGTTTATATACCTACGAGTTCAATTGTCAATTGATTTGGTGTCACAGGTGCTGTTTTCGGTTTTCGATAAGGAACCTTGAACCAGTTTTCCTAAAGGTGGCTATTAATGAGGTCAGAATTTTCATCACCTCATTAGCATAAACAGAAATCAGCGTGGAGGTGTCTTACTAATTAATTTAGTCTTAAAATTGATGTGGGATGGAACATTCCCTCATCGCTTTTCCTTTAGGACTTTCTCGTGAGACCTTTTTCTTGGTAAGGCCTCTCGACATCCCCCTCCCTTCTGAAACATGGCTTCATTCTCCTTTGGGACTCACCCTCTCCAATGGACATTTTTTCTAGAACTCTTCTCTCCCTGTAGAGTCTCTTCTCTCCTAGAGAAGAGTCCTCCGGAATAGCTGTCCTATTCCATAAGACGTCTCCTTCCCCTTAGGTCGTCACTTCTCTCGGGACTTCCCTTGTCTTTCAGGACTCCTCCTTCCTAAGGATCCTTTTAATCACTCTGTTATATTTTCGTAAGGACATAGGGAAATTCTCCAAAACTTGCAGACGTTCCACCAGCAATCCTGTTTTGTAGTTTTACACTATTGGCAATAACTCCTTAAAAAATAAATATCAGTATTCGGTACTTTATCAACAAGATATATTTAATTTAAAAATTTGCTCAGAAATTTCTTTATTAAGTTTAAAATTTATAACAAATTGGATATTAAAATTTTTTAAGTAAAATATTACGTAGTGTTCTGAGTAGAGTAATAAATATGAAAATCTTTTGAAAAACATTATTATACAAATCTAAATAACGGTCCTTCTACTTATTCTCTAATAAACAAAACTAAATTTATCAAACCCACAAACCAATATGAAATGAAATTGAGTTTCAATCATGATTTCTATGCATTCAATAGGCTATCAGAAATTTCAAGCTAGTTCACGCAAGAAGGTGATAAAAATTTTATTATTGTCACCACGAAGCATGAATTTAAACTACTTCAATAATTTAATTATCAGTTACTTTAATAATAATGTGAATTGGTACCAGTTTTTAATTTTATTACAAATGTATAATTGCTTGCATAATGAGCACAGTGATAATATTTTTTGTAGAAAAAAATATTTTTTTTATTTAATAATTCATTTGTCCTAAAATAAAATCCCTGAAGGAATAAACTTTCGTGAATATATCAGGTTTTCCTCGGGCGCAAGGGATGACGAAAGATGCAATTCCAGCTACCTCACCATTTACAACCAAGGGGCCACCACTGTCACCCTAAAAAAATTGTTTTAGTTACATTATCTATTATAGTTTTCAATAAAAAATATTTTCTATGTATTTTTAATGAAGAATACCCAGCATCACTTACTAAGCAGATGCCTCTTCCGGTCGCTTGAACTGTACAAAGTTGATCACTGAAAAGTGCTATACTCATTTGCTGTTGACAAGATGGAGCACTGTAGACATTTGTGATCAATTTTTTCAAATTGTTTGATGGAACTTGGTTATTGGCTGACAAATATCCCCATCCCGAGACAATTCCTTGTGTACCAGCATAAATATCACTGCTTGCTAAATTTATGGAACTCTGATAGGCATTGAAAGTCATTGGAGCGGACAACTGAAATTAATTTTTTATTGAGAAATTGACAAAGGTGGAGGGGAGAAAAGGTAAGAAGAAAAAACGCAAAGGTTATGGGCAAGGGGAAATACGGAAAGGAGAAAAAGGGGAAAGGGAAGTGGGAGGAAAATAGGAAAAGAGAAAGATGGAAAGTGCAAAAGAGAGAAGGAAAAGAGGAAAAGCGAAATATGAAAATGGCAACGGGATAAGGAGAAAGGGATAGAGAAATACGGGAAAGGAAAAAATGGAAAGGAGGAAAAGGAAATAAAGAAAAAATGGGATAATAGGAAAGGGAAATATTGTAGAGGGAATTATGAAAAGGCAAGAAGGGAAGAAGAAAAAGGAAAAGAGGAAAAGGGAAAAATAGACATGGGAAAGGGAGGAGGAAAGGAAAGGGGGAAGCCGATAGGGAAATATGAAAAAGGGTAAAGGAAAGGAAAATATAGAAAACGGAAATATGGGAAGGAGGAAAAAGAGGAAAAGAAAAAGACGGAAGATGAAAAAAGAAGAAAAAATAAAGGGAAATATGATAGAGGAAATCATAAAAAGAAAAGAAGGGAAAAGAGGAAAAAGGAATGATGGACATAGGAAAGGGAGATGAGGAAACGGAAAGATGGAAAGGATTGAACATGAAAAATGGGCTTGATAAATGGGGAAAAAAGGAAGTGGAAAGGAAATATAGAAAAGGGAAATATCATAGAGGGAATCATGGTAATGGGAAAGGGGAAAAAGGAAAGGGGGATAGAAGAATACCGAACATGAAAAAGGAAGTAGTGGAATGGGCAAAGGGAAAAGTGGAGGGGAAAGCGAAAAACATGTAGAAGTGGGAAATTTAGAAAAGGGAAACATGGAAACTTAGAAAGAGGGAAAAGGGCAGAGAGTTAGTGGAAAGGGGAAAGGTAAAATGGGAAAATGGAAATAGGTAAAGGGGAAATGGGAAAGAGAAAAGATAAAAGGGAATGCTTATAGAGAAAAGGAGAAAATAGGAGAGATGGAAATAGGAAGAGGAAATAAAAAGGAGGAAGAAGTGAGGATAAAGGGGAATCCAGGAGGGAAATGTGGATAAGGGAGAGTTTTAGGAAGCGAAAGAGAAAAAAAGCATTTCTATTTTATACTCACTGTTAAAACTGCAACATCATTTCGCCAGGAAGATTGTGATCCACCAACATATTGAGGGTGAACTGTGGCCCTACTGATTCTGTGGGCTTTTCCCCCATATAAGAGACTCTCAGTTCCAGTTACGACTCTTATATCGTTGTACGGGGCCACTATATATCCCTCAACACAGTGAGCAGCGGTCAGAATGTACTGTTGACCGATAATTGTACCTCCACAGAAATGCCTATTATTTATCCTCAACGATACCTGATATGGCAACTCTCCTAAACTTGCAGACTCTCCGCCAACAATTCTATTCGACGGTTCTGCATCCACATCTTAAAAAAATGTTTAATCAGTTTTCGTCACATTATCACCTGATTGATTTAATTTAATTCAGTTCATAATTAATTGATTATAAAGAAAAAATTTAATATTTATTGACCGAATTACCAAGTGTTGTTATAACAGCAAGAGAGATGAATAGAAAACAATTTTTTAAAGTCATTATTATAATTTGTAAAATAATTCTATGAGAAAGGAAAACAGTGAATTATATTCAACAACCAAGATAAAAATTAGACTGAGTTGCATTGATCACTTCTTAGGGTTAAATAACCTGTCAGCAAGGTCAGAATAGTTCGCTTCATAAAACGATAAAATTGTTATAACTCTTTACAGGAAGGAAGGATTTAAACTGCTTCGATAATTTCAGTAACAGTTAGTTTAATAATGCGGATGTGATTCTATCGGTGCCGTTATTTTAAAAGTTATTTTTAATTCTACGGGATAATTTAAAATTTTTTCGTATTGGAAAATAAAATATAATATCTGATTTTAAATAACAGCATCATTTATTTATTTTTATATCATTTTTTTATTTCAGAGTAGAAATTCACTTACATTGAATAGTTTATGCTAAAAGCTTAAATTGTAATTTAATGATAATCATCAGTATCACTCTAATGTCAATGAGTTACAAAAACTAAAGTATGTACAGTTAAATGGTAAAAATGAGATACATTTCTAGAAATTGAAGAATTAAATTTTCTGCATTTCACTGTGGATAAAAGTCCTGTATGGAAATACTTTTGTGTGATATTCCGGAAATCCAACACCGCATTTCCCGCTCAGTCCGAATGATGTGACTCCAACAACTTCTCCATTCACGATCACCGAACTTCCGCTGTCACCCTAAACCAATTTTTCTGATTCAACAAAATTTTAGAATGTCGAAATTAATTTTTCGAGATTAGAAAGATTACGAGCGATTTTAGATGATTTAAAAAAATTTTTTAATATTTCGGAAAAATTTACAAGTTTGGGGGACTTTGCATCCTACGCCATTGGGGAATTATATATAAATAATTATTTCCCTTCAAAAAAAGATCGAGAATCTTAAAAAATATTGTTTTTTTCACATAAATTTATCAGAAATAATCGCTATTTTAATATTAAAAAAAAAACTTACATTGCACGTGCCCATTCCAGCTCCCTGAAAAGTACAGACAAGTTCCCTGTCTATTTCCGCTGCAGTCAAATACTTTGAACAAATTGAAGAGTACTGCAGGGTCGTGTAGAGTTTTTGTAAATTTTCAGAAGGCAGTTGGTTATTGTTGGATAAACGTCCCCATCCAATAGAAATTCCTTGCAAACCTTCGTATGTGTCTTTACTTGCCAATTTGATGGCAGACTGAAATGTATTGAAAGTTATTGGGGCAGTCAGCTAAAAAAATGAATTCATCATTAGAAAATATTTGCATATTTTTTAAGATGGATTATTTCGTCCAAGCCAGTTGTTACTTACAGTTATGACGGCAATGTCAACCGGATGTTCTGTCGGATTAGATGTATAGGAAGGATGACACGTAGCCCTCTTAATTCTGTGAGCAGTTCCTCCTCGCGACAAACTGTTGGTTCCGGAAACGACTATTATATCGCTGTAAGGAGACTTCATTATTCCTTGAACGCAATGAGCTGCTGTCAAAATGTGAAGACTGTCTATAATTGATCCACCACAGAAATGTAACCCTTTTCTTCTTAAGGAGACTGCATGAGGGAATTCGGCTGGATTTGCGTACATTCCACCCACAATCCTTGTTGGGGGACCCACTGCAATCACTCCTGATGGGAAATTACAAAACAAAATTAGAAAATTAGTGGTGAAACATATTTGAACTGGTAAAACTATAAATAAAATCTTTTTATAATATTTACCAAGAGCGATGAGAGTAACCACGGAGAGAAAAAAAATAGCCTTTTGATAAGACATGATTAAGTTTCCTCTCGAAATTTTATCTGACAAATCTCAGTCAGAGCTTGCTTTATATATCTTATGGTGTTAATTATCATTCGCCTTCACCTAGAGCTGATTCTCTTGATAACAAATTTCGAACTTGCTTCCTTAAAATGTGGCTCTTAGAATTTTCAATACTTTGTTTGCTCAGTGCATACAAATCTTGAGGCATTCCACATAATTTGTAAGGTACGTGTGACGCAAGAATGTTTTTGTTAAATATAAACACGGTCTCATGCCTTTTGTAAAAAAAGGTGTCAGTGTCAAATGTCATATCTAGATCACTGGGTTAAGAATTATGCAAATAAACGGAAGCACACATTTTTTTAAGCATCACAAGCATCAAAATAAAATAAATGATAAGTTTAGATAAAAAGTTTAAACAAAGGAAATAATTTAAATTAATTTTAAGGTAGTTTGAGGGAAAATACTGCAAAATATTTCATTTCATTAAAAGTATTTATTTGTCTACTTGTTTCTTAATATTAATATATTTATAAAATTCGTTCTAGTTTTAAACTTGTGCCAGTTCTTGGTTGATGAAGTCCAAATGTGAAACAACATTTGTGTAAATATCAGGATAACCTATTCCACAGGGAATAACAAAGGAAGCGACTCCAACCACTTCCCCACCCACAAGCAATCCACTGCCACTGTCACCCTGAAACATTTTAATTTTTTATTTTAATACGTCTTTAATTTCACACTGTAAATAAACAAAAATAAAATTTTCAAAAACTTAAAAATTTTATATCAAATTTTAAAAACAACTTACGCTGCAAATGCCCAATCCACTTTGCTGCATAGTGCAGACTTGACTGGTATAAAGTGGCTTTCCAGGCAACAGTGCTTGACAAGACGAAACATCTTGAACAGTTGTTTGTATTTTTTGCAAATTTTCTGAAACCTGACCATTGGCAACGGTGAATCCCCAACCTGCGAGCACTGCTGGACTTCCTGCATATGAACTCATACTCGGCAACCTGACAGATGACTGGTAAGCGTCAAAAGCCATAGGAGCAGACAACTGAAAATATTTAAACCTCCTTATAAAATATGTAATGTGAAACATTACTGAAGCAGTTTACACCGTAAAAAGTTTTTCTGCACAGTAGATTCTACTACACTTCGTAGCTAATCAGAACCAATCATCCGCGCTCCTTCCCCTCCACATGGCTTCTGGTTGGCGACATACCGCCGTAGAATCTGCTGTATAGTAAAACTTACTACACAGTAGATATTCGAATATCTCGAATATTCTTCAAGCAATTAAATATACTTTTTTCCTTTCAAGAAGACGATACGTACAGTTACGACAGCAATGTCATTGGGAAAAGACGCTTCAGTACTGAATTGAAAACCAGGATTAAATGTTGCCCTCTTGACGTAGTGAACATTTCCACCTTGCGATAAAGTAGTGGATCCAGAAACGACCGTTATATCACTATAAGGATACACCATTATCCCTGAAACACAATGAGCAGCAGTCAAAATGTGCTGGGCGTCTATAATTGATCCACCACAAAAGTGGCCCCCATTTCTTCTAAGCGAAACTGCATGCGGAAATTCGCCTGGAGCTGCATAAGTTCCTCCCACAATCTTCTCTGGTGGTTTTGCCAACGCTCCTAATCAAACAGTGAAATATAAATTAGAAAATCGTTGGTGTTAATTGCATAGTCTTTCAAAGGATCCGTTTCACGCAAAAAGTACTCAAACTAAACAGTTTTTCGCTCTGTAGGCACACTTCTATTTCAAAAACGATCTGAAGTGTAGAGCGAAAAACTATCTAGTGAGAATATTCAATGAGAGAAATGAAGAAATTCAACTTAATGATCTAACTATTATCGTACCAGTTGCGTTATTAGATACTTACCAAGAGCGGAGAGTGTAACGAAGAAGAAAACTAGCGTAAGCATTTGAGTAGACATGATAAGTCTCTTGTCGATTTTCGATATGAATATGCCTCATCGGTACATGGTTTATATACCTACGAGTTCAATTATCATCCAGTTGGTGTTACAGGTGCTGTTTTCGATAAAAAACTTTGAACTTGTTTTCCTAAAGGTGGCTATTAATGAGGTCAGAACTTTCATCACCTCATTAGCATGAACAGAAATCAGCGTGGAGGTGTCTAACTAAATAATTTAGTCTTAAGATTGATTTGTGATGGAACACTCTCTTATCGGGTTGCTCCTCATCGCTTTTCCTTTAGGATATTTTCGTGGGACCTTTTCCTTGGCAAGGCCTCTCGACTTCCCCTCCCTCCTGAAACATGGCATAATTCTACTTTGGGATTCACCCTCTCCAATGGACATTTTTTCTAGGACTCTCACTTCTCTCCTCTGGAATAGGAGTCCTATTCCATAAGACGTCTCATTCCCTTTAGGTCGTCGCTTCCCTTAGGAAGTCCCTTGTCTTTTTGGACTCCTCCTTTGGATCCTTTTATTCGATATTCCCCATAAATGTCTCTCCCCGCGGGCCACAACCTCTTCCTAGGTTCTTCCTATGGAATAGAGTTCAAAGCAGAGTAACTTCTAGAAAAGGCGGCGCCCTGTAGGGGGAATCCTAATAAGGATCCTAATCTACCTTTTCCTAAGGTGACGGAAGTTCCGAGGAAAAGATCTCGCAACATAAAGAAAAGCCAAATATTTAATTGAATTCCCTAGAAGAAAGAGGGATTTATAAGGGGCGCAGATTCCTCGAGAAGGGGCCGTTCAATAGAATAAGGAGATCATTTGGAAGAGGCGAATCTTTGGAAAATATCCCGTGGGACAGGGGGAGTCCGAAAGGAGAAGATATCTCACTACGGGGAAGGCAAAGTCTCAAGGGTGAAGAAGGGGAAGCCTTATGTAATAGGGAAATTTCAAGTGAGAGTAGATTCCGGAAAAAAAGGTCTTAGAGGACAGAAAGGAAATTAAAGCAGAAATTACATCTTTAAAGAGAGACGGGGAGGGACCTTGAAGGGGGAGGGACTTCTATGGAGAGGAGGCGTACGTCTAATGGAATAGGAAGATATCTTAAGGAAACAGGAGTCCTAAGAGAAGGACCCACGGGAGAGAGAGGCAGTTTGTTTAGCATAATTATCTAAGTCAAATCAAGCGTAGGAAACAAGTGTGTTTCACATTTGAAAATATTTACTCCAACGCATATGTTTATGTTAGTAAAAGTTTTCCTTTGCCATCAAAGTTTACGATTGTAAAATTCCTATTCTTTTCTTCTTTAAAAATTTTTAAATATTTTATTTTGTTAAGTATTTTATTTTATAAAATGCTACAATAATATTTCTGAATACTCTATTTTCATTTTACAGATTTCAACTTCCATCTTGTCTGTTTTCACAATATGCGCGTAACGATATTTAACATTTCATAATACTACAGTACTAATTTTTTTAAACTTTCAATTGTTATTTCCTTATTCATTTATTCATATATCAGCACGTTGTTTTCTGATTAGTTTGATTCAGCTACTGGAAATTCTGACGACGTCAGAAGCCATGTTTTGGGAAAACAGGTTCAAGGTTTCTTATCGAAAACAGCATATGTGGGACCAAGTCTATGCCAATTAAACATGTAGGTATATAAACCATATTCCGATGAGGCATAGTCATATCAAAAATACACAAGAGGCTTATCATGTCAACTCAAAAGCTTACGTTAATTTTTTTCTTCATTACTCTCACCGCTCTTGGTAAGATATCTAATAATGCAACTGTACGATAAGAGAGTTAAATCAATAAGTTTAATTTCTTCATTTTTCTCATCGAATATTATCATTAGATAGTTTTTCGCTCTGTACTTCAGACCGTTTTTGAAATAGAAGTGTGCGTACAGAGCGAAAAACTGTTTAGTTTGAGTACTTTTTGCGTGAAACGGATCCTTTGAACGATTAGGCAATTAACACCAACGATTTTCTAATTTATATTTCACTGTTTGATTAGGAGCGTTGGCAAAACCACCAGAGAAGATTGTAGGAGGAACTAATGCAGCTCCAGGCGAATTTCCGCATGCAGTTTCGTTTAGAAGAAATGGGATACACTTTTGTGGTGGATCAATTTTAGATAGCCAGCACATTTTGACTGCAGCTCATTGCATTCAAGGGCAAATGACGTATCCTTATAGTGATATAACTGTCGTTTCGGGAACCACCAGTTTATCGCAAGGTGGAAATATTCATTTGATCAAGAGGGCGACAACTCATCCTGCTTTTCAATTGCGTGCTGAAGTTTCTTTTCCCAATGACATTGCTGTTGTAACTGTAAGTATCATTTTCTTGAAGGTAAAAAAATATTTTTAATATGCTTGAGGAATATTCGAAAGACTGTCATTCATTTTGAGCTAAAGTTCGATTTATTTTGAAAAATTTTTTAGCAAAATCAGCCAAAGATTCAGTAATGTTGAACATTACATTTTTTATAAGGAGGAATTAAATATTTTCAGTTGTCTGCTCCTATGGCTTTTGACGCCTACCAGACACCTGTTAAATTGCCAACTAGAAGTTCCTATGTAGGGAATCCAGCAATACTTGCAGGTTGGGGATACCTTGTAGCCAATGGTCAGGTTTCAGAGAATTTGCAAAAGCTACAGACAACGATTCAAGATATTTCGGCTTGTCAACAACAATGGTCTGGAAGTCCACTTTATACCAATCAACTTTGCACTATTCAATCATATGGATTGGGCATTTGCAGCGTAAGTTGTTTTTAAAATTTGATATATAATTTTTTAATTTTTTTATTTAATTTTTTTATTTTAATAATAATATTTTTATTAAAATAAAATATTTAAATGTTTCAGGGTGACAGTGGCAGTGGATTGCTTGTGGGTGGGGAAGTGGTTGGAGTCGCGTCCTTTGTTAAGCCCTGTGGAGTAGGTTTTCCAGATATTTACACAAATGTTGCTACATATTTGGACTTCATCAACCAAGAACTGGCACAAGTTTAAAACTAGAACGAATTTTATAAATGTATTAATATTAAGGAACAAGTGGACAAATGAATACTTTTAATGAAGTTAAATATTTCGCAGTATTTTTTCCCCCAATAATGCCATAAAAATAATTTGAATTATTACCTTATCTAAGCTTGAAGTAAGAGGAGATTCCAGAATAAAAGGTCCTAGAGAAGAGGAGGGATCCCAAAGGTGAAGTAACGCCCTTAGAGAGAGGGGAGACCTGAGGGGAGACATCTCATGGAATATGGCACCCTAAGTGAAGGGGTCTATGACCCTATAGTTAAGGGAAACCCTTGGGGAGAGACTCCCGTGGAGAGGGAGCGTCTAATAGAATAGCAAGATGTTTATGGAGACGGGAGTCTTTGGAAAGGTCCCGCGGGAGAGAGAAGCAGTTTGTTTTGCCTAATTATCTGAATCAAAAGAAACATCGGAAACAAGTGTATTTCACTTGTGAAAATATTTACTTCAACGCATATTTACTTTCATTTAATGAAAGCATACCTGTTTTTTCTCATTGTCAACAAGATTCACGATTGTAAAAATCCTGCTCTGTTTTTCTTAAAACATTTTTAAAAATGTTATTTTATGTAAAAATATTTTATAAAATGCCTCAATAATATTTCTGAATACTTTACTTTTATTTTACAGATTTCAAATATCGTCTCATTACGGAAAAAATAAATTCTCTTTGTCAAGTTTTTAGTTTAGTTATTGACAATAAGTGCTAATATTATTAACGGAAAGTTTTTTTGTGTTTGTGTTTAATTTTTAGTGTTTTGTCGTTTGAAGTTTGCTGTTTGAAGTTTATTCTTCGGGGTTTATTGTTTATAATTTGTAGTTTGAGGTTTGTTGTTTGTGGTTTTCTGCTCATAGTTTGTATTGTTATTTTTAGTTCAGTTTTTGTTTTGCAGTTTGGACAAAGTGTTTTATGATTTATTTTATATGAATTGTTCTTATAGTGTAATTTTTAGTGCTTAGTATTTTCTGGTTTGTTATTTGTGTTTGTTGTATATGGTTTATGTGGTTTTTAGTTTAAGGTTTGCTATTTGTGATTTCTGCTTAGTGTTTAGTGCTAAGTGCTTTGGTCTTTGCTGTTTCTTGTTTGTTGTTTATGAATTGAACTTATTGTATAATGTTTAGTACTTAGTAGTTTCTTGTTTGTTAAATGTAGTTTGTTATACACATTTTTAGTTTAGAATTTATTTGTTTGTTTTGCAGTTTGTACACAGTGTTTTACGATTTGTTGTATACGAATTGTTCTTATTGAGTAATATTCAGTGCTTAGTGTTTTATGGTTTGTTGTTTTCAGTTTGTTGTATATGGTTTATTGTTTACGATTTTTAGTTTGAGATTTGCTATTTGTGGTTTGCGGTTTCCTCTTGGTGTGTACTAAATATGGTACTTTGTTCTTTATATTGTTTCTGGTTTGTTGTTTATGTAAATGATTATATTTCAAAATAAATGACAAATGCCATTTGCCAATAAACTTTTGGGGAACCCTCGAGGTATTAAATTCCCGATTTTCTCCTAATGATCCTTAGCTATATATATACCATATATGCGGGGAATGGAATTTTATCCAGACACCCAATATATTTCGTATCACTTTCACTTGTTCCGAAATGTATAGATCGCTTCTCCTCAAATCAACCACGTGACTATAAAGATTCTCCTCCATCCCTGATTCTGCACAGGCGCCCTTTACATCCCTGTGACGTCATAAAGCGAGTATGAAGCTATCCGGGGTAGCCTCGTGGAATGCGGGTTAGTAGAACAGAGGCGTCGCGATGCCCAACGTCTGTAGGAGTTCAATCCCTTAAATGTGGCCTTAAAAGCGAAAGGGTTTCAGAGTTGGTGGATTGTTGAAGAAGTTGTGTAGTCTGAGGAGGGGGGACATTTTTCTCAGTTGGACTGTAGCTTAGTCACGTGGTCATGTCATTTATTAGGTGTTGCTTCGAAACTGATGCCCCAGAAGTTTTTGAATCCGTTGTCAGGAAGTGCACTGACCCTGGATGTGAGTAATTTTTTTTCTATCAAATTTGGAGGCTTAAATTTGAAATAAAATAATAAAGATACAGCTCAGGTGTGGACAATAAGTAAATAAAAGTAAATAATTATTAAGATGGGCCAGAAAATTAAAACATCCCCATTAAAAAGAGAAAGAAAAGAAAATTTTTATTTTAATTATTTAAAATTAAAAATTTTCAAATTCTGGAAAGTATGAGAAATTTTTCACATTTCTAAATTCTTTAGAATCGTCAAGGCAAAATATAGGATGATTAACCAATATTTTAGGCCGAATCGGGTCACACATAGGAGATGGGAGTGAACCTTGAAAAGTTTGTATTGTGTACAACTGTATCTATGAGCACACAATCTTCTGCATAAAATTGTGACAATGGGCTCGAAAGATGCAAATTAGGAGACGATAACGAGATTACAAACAAATTCTTGTTGATTTAGAGTTTTACCTTCAGAATTTAGAAAGCTTTGTATTATTATGTATTTATCTTACAGAGCACAAACTCATGATTGTAAAAATGAGAACATTTTATCATAGTTCAATCAATGCCATTTTTTTAATTAAATTTTTTTATAATGTTTTCTTTGTAATTTTTTTTTTGTAAATTATAATTTTGAGAAGATACATGCATGTATAAAAAGCGACCGTCGGCTGCCTAAGAAACAGTTAAGGTTTAATATGCCACAATATAAAGTTTTTTTTTTTTAATTTTTTTTTTGTGTCTGATAAGCGTATTACATTTTCTGAGTTTTGAAAAGATGGGTTCTGGTTTCTTTCCAGACGCAGTTTTTTTCCAACTCAAGGGAGAATAAAGAGGGTGCGGTTATTGAAAAGAAAACATACACAGTCTTACTTTTACAAGAATAGCCAATACAGCTTCAGGTCTAAACGCCACTTTGAAAAATGTATGTGTTTACCTTCATTGATTAAACCGTCACTCTCAGTATATAAAATCCTTTTCCTGGAAATAAAGTATTTTCTAACTCAAGAAATTTTTTTTTAATAATAATAATAATAATAATAATAATAATAATAATAATACCTAATAATAAGAATCCATGAAAAATATTTATAACACTAATAAAGTACGGATTTAAGTTTTCTATTCTTGCCTTGAAAAAAACTTTCGTTTCTTATATTTAGATGTAATATTCACCGAATAATACCTCTGATAGTCTTGACATATTGATTTTCGAAGTCTTGCCATCTCATGTTACTCCAGTAACTACGGTAAATCTGGGTTATACACATGCAAACAAATATATTTTATAATTATCTCTAATAAGGTACTTCCAATATAACTTTCAATACTTTCAAATCCCAAGACAAATAATCCAACTCTTAAAAATTATTAAGTTAGTATCAATTATTTAAAAAATATATATATTTTCAAAAAATTTCCCTTTAAATTATACAAAAAAAATCAATAATTTAATTTCAATAATCGATAATTTAATTATTTATCTATACCCCTGTTTAAATTTTCACGCCAAGTATCTAGTACCTTAAACTTAAACAGAGTTCGCCACCTCTCAGTCTGACGTAGAGTAGTCGTATAGTGTTCTACTTTACCCCTCAACGGTATATATTTAAACTTCATATGTTTTAAATGTTTCAATTCTGCGTTTTAATAAATATTTATTATATTTAATTAAAAATTATACATAGTTAAAAGTCTAGAAGTGAGTTTCCACTAAGCATTATTAGAATTAGGGATTTAAAACCCTGTTTAAACCCTTAAAATGTTTTCGACGTAATAAAATATATACGTACGTATATATGTAAATTAGTTAAAAAAAATCTCATGTAATTTTTACCTAAAAGTAGAGTTCTTAATCGGTTACACTCGACTCTCCCAATATTAACCATCGCAATATTAACAACCTCGCAATATTAACCGCATTCCTCTCGCAATTTGCCAGCAGTCACCTCAAATTTCACTTGATACACTGCGTAAGAGTGAAAGAGACAAATACAGTCACTCTCTCTTTCACTCTTATGATTTTTTGCTTTCTGCTTTGCGTTTTCTGCTGCCATGGAACAGCACCATAAAAATTTTGTTAAAAATCATAAATTCTTAAATTCTCTTAAATTCTTTTAAATTCTCATAAATTCTATCATATTCATAGTCATATAACCAAAGAT
Organism: Synergus gifuensis; assembly: GCA_904066015.1. Classification (NCBI taxonomy): domain Eukaryota; kingdom Metazoa; phylum Arthropoda; class Insecta; order Hymenoptera; family Cynipidae; genus Synergus; species Synergus gifuensis. Next base: position 1,327,058 of record CAJFCO010000117.1, read on the forward strand.
ATTATCTTTGATATAATCTGGATTTAAGTTCTCGAGAATTTAAGAACTCTACCAAAAGGTATATTACGTTCACAATTCACAACCCTGAAAAACACTGATTCCAGCGCCTCTATCGGTAGAAATATAAAACTCCATGAAACTAATTGCACTCCCTCGGTACAGAAAACAGAAAGTCAAAATTTATCAAATTCGCTATTAATAAACCAAATTTTGGATCTCGTCCAAGTCTCTCTATCCCATTGAGTTCAAATTTATAAATAGGTGATCACTGTCTTTAAACTATTCGAAAATGTAGACACTGTTACATTTTAAATTCTAAATAAATCGAACATTTTAATTTTGTAATTCCCGCTCAAATTTGACATTTGTGACGTTGACGTGCGTTGACTTTTGTCGAATGGATCGAAGTGCCCGAGGAAAATGCGTGACTAAAAAAGTCATATCAGTTCATATCAGTTTGCTTTTTTGGATCCAAAAACACGAAAGTGCATTCGCGAGTCTCTTTTAAATTTGTAACCAACTTCAAAAATGCTTGGTACTAAGTAGTAATTTTAAAAATGTGAAATTTTGTGATTTTCATATCCAGTGACATTTTGGCAATTTTCTCATTCAATTTTTCTTTCGCAGGTTGTTGCTGGTGTTGTTCGGCTTTGCGGCCGAGGTACAAAAGGCTAGTTGACAATATTTTCCCAGTTAATCCGCAGGTGAGTTTGTTTTTTTCGTCATCATTTTTAAATTGTAGTTATTATCCCATTTGTCATTCCACTGATTATTAATAATCATTCCTGTGATTATACGTTTTTTTTATAGGAAATTATCAGTGATGAGGAATTATTGTCACTCTCTTTATTGACGAATCTGTTTTATAGGAACTAACCTAGTTTTCAAGTTTCCGGTATGAAACCAGCGTCTAAAAATAGAAGAGCCACACTGGATAGTTTTAGGATTTGGCTAAGATTCTCAACTATTTATAAAAGCAGAATAATTTTTTACGACCTAGATATTATTAATTCAAGTTGACCACAAAATTCAATTTTTCAATTTCCCTGATATTTACCTGAATTTCAGACAAGTTTTCCTGACAGAAAATTATTAAAAATGAGAATACATTTTCAATAATAACACATATATTCCAACAAAATTGGACAAAAGTCCTGATAACTAGAAGCGAGAAAAAACTAGCTGCGAACTCGATCTCGGGTGTTCCATTTAACTATATAATTCTTTTTTCTCGAAACAAAGAATCTTTTGACCTTATCATTCATATTTTTAAATAAAATTTATTTATATTAGATTACTTAATTTTATACGATGCAAAAAACTTTTTACTTTCTTACATTAGCTTTGAATTTTGATTATTTGAAAACATAGATAAAAACGAAATTTTTCGAAATTACAAATAAAAGCATAACTTCCTTAATATTCAATAAAATGCATTAATCATACAGGTCAACCTCTTAAAATGCTTTAAAATAATTTAAAATCTTTTGAAATCTTTATAAACCCATATTATCTCAAAGAATTAGACCAGAACCCTACTGTGGCATACCACAAGCTGTAGCTAGAGGAGCGGTTGAGAAATGGGCTCAACGGCTACATGAGAGGCGATGGGATGAAACAAAGGAACTAGTGCATTCGAAGAAGTATATCAACACATCATATTCAAGGAGATCAAAATACCTGTTGAATATGGAAAGGAGGCAGGTGAAGATCGTGGTGGAGGTATTAGCTGGCCACTGTCACCTGAATAAACACCTACACACAATGGGATTTGAAGTCGATCCTCGTCATAGATGCGGATACTTTGAGGAAACAGTGCATCACATTATGCGAATGTGATGCGCTTGCTATACTTAGAGAAAGATATCTTGGGGACTACTTTCTAAGCCCGGAAGAATTTGATGACATCTCTTATAGAGCAATATTCGCATTCATGGCAAAAAGTTCACTATTAGGCGATGTTTAATGGAATGGGCATAGTACAATAAGTTCTACCGCAGTGCTATGGAGCATTAGTTTGCCCTGCCGAGTAATAATAATAACAATAATAATAATATCAAAAAATACCTGAAATCTCCAAATTCTGAGTCCTTGTTGCAGCTCCAACTTGTATTGGAATAATCATTACATATTTAATTAGTATAATGCAGTTAATAAATAATCAATTAATAATAATGCGATATTCCGTGGACGTGACATTTTAATGTTACCCTGGAATCAACTTCAGTCCGCTTCTTGTCTGTGATTTGACCAATAAATATTTCATTTAGGATGGCCTCGTTAAGAACAACATGGAGAAGCTCACCTTCTATTCACTTAGCAGTCCGGAAAAACTGGACCGAATCGGTGAATACCTGTTCCAAAGAGCTTCAAGAGACATTTACAGGTACCACCCCCAATTCCTGAATTCTTCTTGGACAAAAATCTCAATTCCAAATTACTCAAACAATATCGTTCAAAGCAACCCCCTAAATCAAGCAAACATCGTTTTCACAGGCGAAGAAATGGCTTCGTCATCATCGCAATGGAGGCGATGGATCAACTGCTGGTGGCTTGTCACGCACAAACCCTGAACCTCTTCGTCGAGAGTTTTCTGAAGATGGTCCAAAAACTCCTCGAGTCAACAGACCCCCAGCTGCAAATCCTGGCAACGCAGTCCGTAAGTCGCACTGGCATCAAGAGCACGAAATATAATTTCCTCTAGATTTCACTGCAGTCCTCTAAATCTCTTGATAGCCAAGATTCTTTAACAGCAAAATTAGCAATCGCTTCACTAGTTTTGCTACTGGTGTGCGCTTGTCTTTAGCGAGAATCAGTGTTAACTTTTTAATCTAGTTGCACAAATTTCTCTCTATTTCTAGTTTGTTAAATTTGCCAACATCGAAGAGGACACGCCGTCTTATCACACACGTTATGATTTCTTTGTATCAAAGTTCTCTGCAATGTGCCACTCCAATCACGACGACAACACCATTCGCAAACAGATACGGCTTGCAGGAATACAGGGACTGCAGGTAAGAGATTCATCACTTTATTGTACTTTAATTATTTATCCCGATATTCATTCATCAAATGTTTTTGTCTGTAGGGTGTTGTGAGGAAAACTCTTTCTGACGATTTGGTGGAAAACATTTGGGAACCTGTCCACATGGACAAGATCGTTCCTTCGTTGCTCTACAATATGCAAAATGCGAGGCAAGTAAAAGTTTCTGTTGTATTTAATTAGAAACTTCTTACCAGAGCATCAAAGTTAACTGACAAATAATATAAAAGTCAGTTCTAATGTTTGATTCTGCTAAAAACAGACATTCTGATAAACCTAACGCAACACCGGAAAGTCCAACGGAGGAAAGATCAGATCCACCTCAATTTGCAGAAACCTGCATGAGAGAACTTGTAGGTCGCGCCTCCTTCGGCCACATTCGATGCGTGATCAAGCCTGTTCTAAGGTATTTAAAACTCACAAAGTTATACCTGCTGTTATACTTAATAAACCTGACCTAACAATTGACTAATTGAAAATATATTCAGGCACTTGGATCATCACACACTATGGGTCCCGAATTACTTCGCAATCCACACTTTCCGGATAATAATGTTTTCTATCCAAGTATGTCTCTATTTTTATTACTTCCACTCTGATCTAATCTTCTACTCGAGTTTAATCCCTCTTCTCACTCCAGTCGCAGTATTCGTACACAGTCGTCGAAGCCCTAATGACTCACCTCGACGATCACTCTCAATCATCTCCGAAAATACGAACTAGTATCGCAGACACCTTAGCAAAGATTATCTCAATCGCAGCTGGCGAAAGTGTAGGTCCTTCAGTCCTCGAGATTATAAACTCTTTGCTTTCTCATCTCCGAGTGAATGTGACGAGGAACCAGGTTTCCACGAGTGATGAGCAGCATTACCAGGAGGCGTTGATCAACGCGCTTGGAGAATTTGCGAATCATCTTCCCGATTACCAAAAGATCGAGATCATGATGTTTATCATGGGGAAGGTTTCCTACACCCAACCGGATCGGATCAGTTCCCTTGGAAAAGGAGACGTCCTGCTTCAGAGCATACTTCTCAAGTCTCTCTTGAAGGTCGGTACAAAGTACCAGACCATTCATCTCAACACGACATTCCCACCCAGTTTCCTTCAGCCTCTCCTGAAGATGTCACTCGCTTCAGATGCTGAGATGCGGCTTCTGGTGCAGCAGATTTTCCACACTCTGATTGATCGACACCGCAACATCGCCAAGTTAGCTAAACCAACGTGAGTATAGCTTCAGCTGATGTTATTCAACTCAGTTATTCAGTAAATTAAGTACAGATTGTCTTTATCTCGCGGACTAAATTTTGCAGAGTTAATGTCGTGGAGTTGGACTTGGTGGTCGAGAAAGCCTCGAGACCCGACGTGATATTCATCCGGAAACACGGACCCGAAATCTACATGGCTCTCTACGAATCCCTCGAAATGTCGAACAACACTGTCGAGAATGTTGAATCGATTTACACGACTCTCGCTTTACTCGCTGTGGAACTCGCATCCGAGGAAACTGTTCTGGAACTTCTGCGACTCGTTCTGAGTCTTCAAGACCTTGCGCTCACGAGTGGACAAATTTCTATGGCGCTGAAGTTCAATCTCCACGCGATTGTTATTTCTCTCCTGGTTTTGATATCGTACGTTTGTAATATAACTTCACTGATGGACTACGCATCAAAGGTGAGATTAAAAATTATAAATTATTATAGATTATAAATTGTAGATCGATCACAAATTCTTTGTAATTCAACATCTCGTTATGTCCGAGTCTAACTCGTCTTTTTTTTGGAAATAGATCGTCGAAGAGAGAATGAAAGAGGCGTCTCACTTGATGCCGGATCTGCGCTCACAGTATGAAAGCAACCTGCCATCCAGAATTCCTCCAGCTTTGTTGTTGGACCAAACTCTCGTAAGCGAGTGTCTCAAGGGAGTTGGCCTTGAAACTGGAAAACTTCAGCAAGGTTCTGGGTACAGTAGCAGTTCCATGCAGCATAGACACTCGTGGGTGGACAGCGCTGGTAGAAGTTCGTTGGCGGATATTAACAGCGGGGCGAATGAACTTGACAGCGGTGGATCTTCTCCCGGAGTACAGAAGGTAGATATTAGTAATTCGCAGTCAAGTCGTAACTTGTGTAATTGGTTATTATTCATCATAAAATCTAAAACAATTTTTAAGAAAAATTTCTAATTTTAGAAATTGCCTGGAGATGAGTTGACGTTCGAAAGTATGAAGCGAATCTTGACGGAAAATAATAACGGCCAAGTGGTAGAGGATGAAAAACGTGTGCAGATTTCGCAACTGTTCCAAAGTGCGCCCTTCGAAGATCTTGTCATCAAAACACAACCAAAGGTAGCTTTGTTCTACTTCTCCATCGAAATAAAAAAAATAGTAGTTGAATTCCAGTTAAATTAACGGAGAACTTTGTTAATTTTAGCACGACGTCCTACAGAGCAAACTTTCGGAGATATTTAACTCCTTAACGATAGAACCAAGGAATAATGCATTACCGGGAGGAACACCATCTGACACCAAGCCGACACAAACACCGGCCTATGAAATCCACTTCCCAGAATTGTTCGTTTATTAGACTTTCAGTATTCTTTTCCTTCTTATGGTTGTTGACCTAGAATAACAAACGAATCGTTATTTAAGCGACAAATTAACAGAAGCTTCTTTTTATATTCTTTGATGTCAACTGCGGTTATATTTTTCCCAGTATTCTCTATTTTGCACATTTTTTTGTAAGGACTAAAATTTTTTATAAATGCTTTATCCTCGTTGAGGGCGGAAAGCAAAGCAATTGTTAATATAGATACGTTGAATTAGTTTCAAATGTATAATGTTCTGTTAAAGGTGTTGTTTAATTGTAAGAAATATTCCTATTGTTATTACAGTTAAAGCTATAGACTTTAGACGTTTCTTTTTAATAAAATGTATTTTTCTTATCTTTTTGGAACTCATTTACTGTCCCAGCCCTTATTATTAGGCATTCAATGCTTAGATTTGTTGAGTAAAGTAAAGACTGAATTTTAAATGAATCGATAAAATTATCTTTTCTCAGATTTAATTTCCCGCGGCGGAAATACGTCTATCGAACGCCGACGCGCGAAACCGGAAGAAACAAGAGATACGTGGCGCCCCTTTCGGTCGCTTTGCCAGTTGTTGCCAGTCGAAATTTCTTTCCCGACGATATCACATTTTTTGGTGCACCACATTTCGGTGGTATCAATTTTCGAGGTATTTTCGCAGTCTATTAACTTTTTTACTGGGATTTTTTCAAGCGATCTTCACGCGCTTCCATTTTCTTGATATTTTTGTTGACCAAGTTTTGTTGATTTCGCAGGAAAGTACGCGGTCATGGGCGTGGATGTTGAAGTAATCTCACCTGGAGACGGTAATTATTCGCGTAGTTTACTACAATTCGCTATTTTCGTCCTCCGCTTTCATCCCCTCCAAATTTCCTCAAGCTCTTTTTCATCTTTCCAAATTTAATTCGAGAAGCCTCCTTAAATTTCCAGTACCATTTCACCTTTTAAGGTATTTTTTCCGGGTCAGTTGGCGGCCGCTTTTTCCCTCAAATGTCGAGTTCTCGATATTATTTTTCACTCTTCTAAACACAATACATATTTGCTTGCTAATGCTGATATCAGCAATTTCTGCTTTTTTCAGATTTGCATTTTCTAAATCTAAACCGAATGCCATTTATGTACTTTGGAGCACCATTTTTTTTATATAGTTCTTTGGTTCGGAATTTTTACGCTTGTGAAGTTTAGAAAGGGTGGGGGAAACGCAGAATAGAATATTTCTTGGAATATTAAATATTCCTAGAAATATTATATTCTATATTTCTGTATATATTCTATTTTTATATTTCTAGGAATATTAATTTTCTTAGAAATATTCTATTTAGAACACGAGTGGACCGGGAAACCGGGAATTTTTGTATTTCATCGAAAAGTCGACTTTATCTTCTTTTTATTCAATTTCTACTTTATCAAATTTTTTATATTTTTTATTCAAATTTTTTTTTTCAAAAATCTGTGTCCTTCAAATTTGTTAAATATTTAAGGTGGCTATTAACACACTGCGATTTTATGATAAATTTAAGATTAAAAAAAAATATTATTAATACTTGTCCTAGAATTAGAAAATCATAAAAAGCATACAAACCTTTATAGCGACCTCTAAATATTTTTTTAAAAATCTAAAAAAAAAATTTGCCGAAAGAAGAATAAAGCACTCCAAAATCTGATGCTAAATAATTTATGATTGCTTTAATTCTAAGGGAGGAAACATGAAGGAATTTCCGTTTTTCTGACAAACTGTAAATTGAGTAAAAAATTAGAAATGAGAACTAATTTCCTCTCAAACGTATTTAATAAAATTTAAATCAAAATACCATGATCTGATTACGTCAATTTTGATTATTTGTATTATTCTAAAGAAAATCAGGCTTCATATTTTCAAAATAAAAATGTGTCCACGTTCTACAATTACAAATTTACATTACAAATTATCATTTACAGGCAGGACCTATCCCAAGACTGGGCAAACCGTTGTTGTCCATTACACAGGTAAAAGATAAAAAAAAAAATACATTTCACATTTCCTCATCATATTTAAAAATTTAATTGAAATGAAAATCTTTATACAACTCAATTTTGAATTCTAATTATTCACTAAAATATTTTTTTTCAATTCAAGGTACCCTCGATAGTGGGAAGAAATTCGACTCCAGTAGAGACCGAGGAGTGCCCTTCAAATTCAAAATCGGCAAAGGCGAGGTGATCAAAGGATGGGATCAAGGCGTCGCTCAAATGTGCGTTGGAGAACGCTCGAGGCTAACTTGTTCACCTGACTTCGCTTACGGATCCCGAGGACACCCTGGCGTATATCCTTTAATGCTCAGTTCACAAATTTTAACTCACATTCTCTACCACATTCCTCCAGATTGAATTTTAAAACTTTTAAGGGCGTTAGATCGGAATGTTAAGCTCAAAATTCCATTCTCCATTTTACTCATCGAAAATTATAGATAAATATTTTTTCGCTCTGTAGCGCCAATCTTTTTTCAAATATAAGATAGCGTACAGAGCGAAAAAAATTTTAATTTCGATACTTTTTGCATAAAACGAGGAATTAAAAATCTAACTTCAAAATTGAATATTTTCATTTTACTTAAAAAATATTTGAATTAGATATTTTCTCGCTCTATACGCATAATTCTAGTTAAAAATTGATTAATTCTACAAAGGGAAAAAATTCCAAATTTAATATTTGTTGATTAAAATGTAGAAATCGAAGTTTTAGATTAGAACTTGGTTCCAACACCCTTAAACCATTTTTTTATCATATTATATACTCTGGATGAACCCTAGAGTATAAACTTTTTTCCATGAAAAGAATTTTCCACTTTGCTATTAAAATTTCCTCAATATTTAGTTTATAAATACAAACATGATTACAAAAAGAGAGACCCGATATTTATAAGCGCGTTCACACAATTATCTCCGGTCACCGCTTTGTGTGGTCTATGTTTAGCTTTATCTTGAATGTTTCCGACAAGTAACTGAGTTTTGCTTTTGTGAGGCTCGCGGATTTTCCAGTCAATAACTTTCTCGAATATTCACGATATTCTCCTTAACAAAGACACACTATTCCGCCCAATGCTGTCCTTATCTTCGATGTGGAGCTGCTGAAGGTGGAGCCTTGAGCGCACTTTATCCCGTACCAAATTCGACCAAACCACTCGTCTCTACACCTGAGAATTAAGAAGCGCTTACAATTTTATGACGCGTCTACGCAACCTTGTGTTAGGTAATCCTAAGACAGACGGCACGCTGTACCCAGTTAACTTAATTAATTCAATCGTTCATTCGTGCGCAAGCTCCATAAAAAAGGAGACACTATCTTCCCTGAAACAAGGGCAAGAGCAAGATTTGAATTCTTTTTTTACTCTGCTCTAAGTTTAAGAGCGAGATACACACGCGATTTGAGCGATTGAATTAAAAACAATATTAAAGCATTTGAAAATACTCGTACTTTGTTCATTCCATTTACTTATGTACTTGGTAATCTAACTTTGCATTTTGTACAAAAATTCCGATGTTTAAAGTAATTATGGATGATTGTGACCTTTCTCAAAACACTTAATAAATACCATGCTGTCGTAATCTCGTCACATTTCTAATCTTTTTTGGAAATTATTCCTTTTTTGTCTATTCAAAGTCCGAAGTACCTCTACAGAATATTTTCATTGTTTGCACTTTAATAATAACTTGAAATTTCTTATTTTTTCAGCTATGTTTATTAATTTTGTCTTTATAGGATTTTCTTGTAAAAAAATCAAGCTTTCTTTTAAAATTAGTTTGAAAAAAATCAAAAGTGTCTTTTTCATAGAAAAACTTAAATAAAGATAAACATTTTATTCAGTAATTTGTTTATAAAAATGGAAAAATAATAAAAAATGGGTATAAAAGAATGTAAAGACGTAAAAAAAATCCTTTGGAAAGCACACATCAAAAATTCAAATTGCATTTTCAGAAAGGAAGTTAAGGATGTAAATTCCACCCCCTGTAGTTTGAAAAAGGGATGATAACAAAAGTATAAATGGGGGTGTAAACTACCAATGTAGGCAAATAAATTTTGAAAATATGAAGGCAATCGAAAGACATCCCTAGCGAAAGCTACGAATTGAAATTAATTCCAAATCAATCCGAAATGTGAAATCTTTTAAAATTTTATAAAATCTCTTAAAAATCAAAAACAACTTATAATTTATGTTGTATAGGATTGTATGGGATATTAAGTTTCAATAAAACCGTTCTTTATTCTCGTTAGTCCACGTATAAAAAAAAAATAAATAAATCTGCCACATTTAAGTACATACACCAACATAAGTCAAAATTATGCTCAACAATCAACATATATCACCAGAATATGTTAAAAATTCTCCCTTCATACCTCATGCATAATAAAAATGTATAAATCTCGTCTTCATCTCGTTGTGCTTATCAAAATCGAAAATTGGTATGCTTTACACAGAAGTAGAAACTTATCAAAAAAAGGATTGACACTGGAATGTTATTGAAATTGAAAAATTGAAACTACTGCAAAACACATAACTGACTACAATTATAGACAACTTCTAGCTTTTGATTACTGCTAATATTGCAAATCTATCACAAAATCCCGAGATTCGGAATTCTAAAGTAGAGATTAATTTATTACTACTGGAGTCGTCTTTTTTTCTCTTTTGTTCATCGTTTGGACTCAGTTGAGCTTCGGGCTGTCGTCAATGTCATAAACACGTTCCAAAAGTGCCCGCATTATACTTCCTGGCACTCTTTGATGCTCTTGTATCAATTCTTCGAGGGCGGAGGCGACCTGAAAAATTAGAAAAGTTGTAACGAATCTTTTGTTTTTTTTTATAAATAATTATTACTCAAATGCACTTAATACTTTTATCTGAAGCTGTTCGGGCGTAAGGTTCCCATCATATGGAATTGGTTTCCCCACGTAAGTTTTCAGCTTTACCGGAAAGCCACCGTAAATTGGAGCAAAGGGAAACCTCGTCGCTGCGTATAATCTCAGCCACAATCTTCTACCCCAGCTCATCGTCCTGAAGGCCTCTCTTATGTTTCTCGTGAAGAAGGGTATAATGCACTAGAAAAATAAAACATTTCCTTTGTCAACCTTGGCCCTTGGCGAAAATGATATTTTACCAGAAGAGCAATTGAGTTTCACCAACTTTACGTTCGCAATAATAAATATTTTTCATTAAAAGTATTTTATGGATGATCCTTTACCACTTTAGCATCAAGAGCGACTTTAGCGAATCCAAGCCGCCTTTTCCACATCAGTCTATAGTACGAATCTCCAAATTGCGCTTCGTAAACGCCTCCTGGAGAAATGGCGAGCATATTTCCCTCCTTCAGAATAGAAGAGCAGGTTTGGACTGTGCCAGGAATGACCTTGAGGACGTCTGAGATCACGGACCATCCGGGTACTTTGAAAAGAAATCGATCTGCGACAGTGTGGATCAATTTCGAATGGAAAAGAAGTACCCTGGACAAGAAATAGTAAAGATCGATAGGAATCGCTCCGTGGTAGTAAACAAACAATATCGGCTGATCCACTGGAATATTCTCGAGTCCCACGACCTCGTAACCTGGAAAAAGAAAATATAGCTCTTTTCATCTTATAGAAATCGATTTAAAATTAGTTATTACTTTTTTAGCAATCTTTGTAACTTTTCTCCTCTTATCTCGATTTTATTTTTGTATGTGAAAGATGTTTTTTGGGGATTTTTGGAAAAGTTTTGCATGGATTCTTCTTTTTCCTACCATGCCATATCCAACCGTGAGCATCCCAAAGAGCTGCAACCACTTTGCTTCCTGCTTCCTTCCAATCGGCTTCATAAGCCTGTCTTAATCTTGCTCTGAAAACAAAAGGAAATATTAGTTTTTTCAGAAAAGGGGAAAATGAAAAAAAAAAAGTTGAATTTCTTACCTGTGTATTTTGTAAACATAAAGTATCGATGCAGTCACGTAGAGGAGTATCACAATCATTAACGGAAGTAAGAACGTTATGATAAGTGGCATTAGAAGCCACGAAAGCCATAATGTGAAATCCACGTCTATGTAGTCAACTGAAAAAATTTCAAAGGAAATATATTTCAGATCTTTTGTAGTAGACTATCTGTACTTTTGAATTAAAATAATTTCTAGATTCTCGTGAAAAAATCAAAGAATTTTTTTTGCTCGACGAGCAGACTGATATATATTTTAAAATGACTACTTTTTTCCCTTTCCAAAAACGTTTCAAAATTCACAACTGGTTGAAAAATGACTAAGTTGTTAATTTATAATTGCGCAGTTACTTAAACACGATTGTTTAACATTAAATAAAAAATTTGAGGGTGTAAAAGAATTTTAATGTAAAATAATAATTCAAGAATGTAAAAAAAAAGAAAAAGAAAGGTATTATATAAATAAGGTTCCAGAAAAATAATCAACTACTTTCATATTATTTATTAACTTTTATAAATTTAGCAATAAACATTCTTTTCAATCTTGCATCAATAAATAAGAGTATTTTTTAAAATCTGGCTTATCTGAATATAAAAAAATTTGAAAATAAAATAATATAATCAGGGGCGGATCCAGGGGGGGTTTAGGGGGTTCAACCCCCCAAAAACTTTTGACATTGTATATCCGACATAATAATGATAAGAATAATAATAATAATAATAATAATAATAATAATACAAAACGTCGATGTATTGTCCATGGATATGTTAAACCCCCCCCCCCCGAAATATTTTTCTGAATCCGCTCCTGAATATAATCATTTATTATATTAATATATATATTTTTTTAAATGAATTATATTAATTATTATTAATTATATAAATTATATTCAGGATCCAGGAGAATTTAAACTTTCAAAGTTATATTCCATAAATAAATAAATACTATAAATAAATAATAATTAGAAAAAATAATAATAAATTTAAAAATAAAAATAAACATAAACTCTACTCAAAATAATATTTTTAACAAAATTTTAAGTACATTGTTGTGTGCAGGATTTCTTCAACCAGAATTCTTTTGTAGATTTTCTAAAATTTATTTATCTTCTGTATTAATTATTAAATCATCATGTACAACTTTTCCGCTGAGGAATTTTATTGTTTCAAGTTTATTCAAATTCAAAAATAATGCTGAAAAAAACAAAGAATTTTTATTGTACATATTTATGTTAAGGTTCCAGAATAAATAAAAAAAAAAACTTACCAATAACATTTTCCACACTAGTCCAAAGATCCATATTTACATTCGTTTATTAAAAATTGCAGGATTCCGAATTTTAAATTAATATTGTATAAAAGCCACAAAACATTTTGGGACGCGCACATATAATAAGAAAAAAAAAAAAAAAAAAAAAAACAAGACAAGGAACGAGTTTTTGCCAATAAAACCCGTTAAACGTCAATCACACCGTCATTACGATTTTAATAATGTCACTCTAATTGGTGTTTCTATACGATTTTTCAACTTGTTCTCACTTTCCGCAAAACGTCCTTGAAACGAATTCATTCTGAACCCATTGTTACTTTTTTTTCCAATAGCGACCGTGAAATGCGAATTTACAATGTGCGTTGTCTTAAGTTTAAAAATATCAACATAACGATATCCTCGATATCGTGTCATGTCAAAATTATTCCATTGTCGCCATTTTGATTCTTTTTAGAAGATTCGATTGTTATTTTTTTTATCTTTATTATGTTATTTTCTCAGTATCAGAAGCCGGTGAAGTTGGCACAAAACTCTCAAATATCCTGTTTTTTTATATATAAAATCGTTTTCTGTTAAAACTTAAAAAGTTATAAAAGTATTTTAACAATCCGTTACCATTAGCCGGTAACATTGAAATCTATAAGGCTTTATCAGCTTTTGCGTAATAAATATTTTTTGCTAAAACGAGGTCATTTATCTCCGTCTGTACGAAGCGGAGGTAAATGGCCTAGTTTTAGGAAAAAATATTTATTACTAACGAGCGTAAAGTTAGGGAAACTAAATTGCTCTTATGGTAAAGTGTATTACTTATCCGCTCTCTACCTTACCGATATTTTTTTTCTGCTACCACCACGGTTGGGTAAGTAAAATACCCAAGGTAAATTACATGGTTTTTTACAGTAATTTACTAAGTATTTTACATCGAAAATACCAAATCCAAATTTATATGGAGTGGAGGATTTTCTACGTAAAATACGTAATTTACATAAGTAGAAAACCATGTAAAATACGTAAAAAAAACTTCGAAGGACTCGCAGGGATGGCTTGTGACGCGTCACTCGAGGTTTTTGACGTATTATACGTAAAAAATGTAATATACGTAAAAATAAAATATGCAAAACAACAGCTTACTAGTTAATTGAAGTTCTTATTATAAACGTCACTTTATAGGTTATGTTAGACGCTAACATAACCTATTCTCTTTATACATTTGTGACAAAGTTTTTTCATTTACAACATGTGTAAAGCTCATTAAAATAGATAAGTACACTATAATAGAAGTGCAAAAAACAGTTTATTATACTTTATCAGTTAATTAATCAAAAATTTCCTCCCTTGTGATCAAAATCTCTAAAATCATAAGTTCTTATAAATTCTCAGAGAATTTAAGTCTCGGTTATATTCTCGGTTATATTCTCATTCTCGTTACCGTTCTCGAAGTAATATAACCGACTAAGAACTCTAAGTGGGCGGCATTCTACGTATAATACGTAATTTACAAATGTAGAAAACCATAGTAATATACGTAGAAAACTCGGAGTGACGCGTCACTCCCGAACCCTGGCTACCACAGCCACTACCAGCTGCTACAAAAAATCTGCTACCAAAGATATTTCTGCTACCACAGATCTTTCATCTCTAACAGAAATCGAACTACGGAAAATCTACAAGTGAAGTACAACTGTTGTGACAAGTATAAGTTGAATAGGAATTAATAAGGAAATTAAGAAATTATTTCAACGAAATTATCAGAAACTCCAAGGATTAATAACTCACGTAAAGGACCAGCAAGAAAATATATTCAACTCCGATTACCATCGGTATAATCTTATTTATAGAATAAACTTATAAACTTAACTAGATACGTTTCGCATAAACTAAAACGAAGGAGTAGTTATAATAGCAGATATTGAATCTGTTACCAATTAGGACAATTAACGTACAATAAACGTGATATAGATATGACGTAACAATATTACAACTTCTAGAATTAGAAAAAAAGAAAAACCGAATTCCTTTGTAATCTGATGGATAATAAATTACATAGGTGCAAAAATCTTAACAGTAGCGGCGTAAGGGCGGGGGGGGGTCCGCCCCGGGTGCCAAAAGCACCAAGGGGGTGACAAAATTTACTTGCCTTTTACTTTTTTGCTTGTACTTTTTTTTTTACTTGTACTTTTTTTGTGAAGTAAGGGCCAAAGACTTTTTTTTAGGGGGGGGGGGGGAGAGGTGATCAATAGAACCGCCCCGGGTGTTAATGCATGCTACGCCGCCACTGAATTTCAGGTAAGGTCTTATATATACAACAGAAAATTTGATGTTTTTCGGAAATTCGCTTTTTTCACTGAAAATTATTAATCTTGGTTTAGTGGAATATTTACTTATTATACCAGCTATTTGCTGACTTAAATTTAAAATAAACCCAAAGATGGGACGTGTTCATGGATCCAGCGTCTGATTCCATTGTCCAATAAATTCATAAAGACCTCAGGATGTGATATGTGAGAATGTCCACGATAAACGAAAATACCAAGCAATTCAGAATTTACAACTAGAGGTGCACCAGAATCCGTAATTTCGCAATGTTCTCCTGGCTGCAAAGGAACAGCACAAATATTCCCATATCCAATGATATTGGGGTACACATTTTGGCAGTAGTTAATGTTTATTACTTGTACGCCGATTGCCTGACAATTTGAAGAAGGTATCACTCTACCGCTGAAATTATAAGACTTCTCAGTTTAGAATTAATTAATTCTAAAACAATTAAAAATTCAAAAAAATTAATAATTAGAGAAAAAGTAAATATAAAAAATTTTTAAAGAATTAAAAATTAAAAATTAGTGAATTAATTCACTAATGAAATACTCTATCAGAATACTATTATATCCTATACACTCGACTCCCTTATAAACTGGGACGACGCAGCCCATTTTTTTCATGTATGGATTTACGATATAACACCCGTGGGGGGGGGACCGAAATTTTTTCTTTTCTTTTTCTTTATTTGAAAGAAAATTTTTTCCTTCGTACATCATTTCTAGATATAAATTCCAGACAGTTTTTCATGTATGGAATTTCTATACATGAAAATTTCCATGTATGGATTTATCCTTGGCATCCATTTATCCATGGCATTGAAATGTAAGTTTCTTTTAATGCCATTCTATGCGTATCAATCAACTCCTTCTTACCGGATTGCTTATTGAGAGAGTTGAGTGTATATGTGCGGGGATTACCATATGGCATATGGATGCTATCATTTATATGATATATATATATATATATATATATATATATATATATATATATATATATATATATCATATTATGATATATCTTACCTTAAAGTTGGTGTTGGTCTACCCCAATTAACTGCATGAATCATCATTTGTTCTGTTACCAAATTTCCCCTGTAGATAGTAGTTGGTCGATTAAACGACCTGCGAAAATTGATAGATTGAGTAAATCTAACTAAGGCAAGATTGCGGACTGTAGGGTATGCCGGATTAAAATTGGGGTCTAAGAAAATCACTTGCACAATCACGTGAAAAGCTGATGTACCAACTGTAGACAATAAAAAACATTTTTGATTTAAGACGATCAGCAAAAGTGATAAAACAAATTACACTAAGAAAAGTATAACTTTCTTCTGTGTACCTGTTAAACGAGACATAATCCTCATATCATAATGATTTAAGTTTATAAAACATGAAGCAGAACTTATAGCAACGTCAGCTGTTAATAAACTTGCTGGACAATGGTAGTTTCCGCTTTCCATAACGTGAACGAGAAAGGGATGTGTGTCTGAGTCAAATGAAGAGCTTCCTACTATACGTTTTTGCCGAATCAGAAGATCTGATGATTCATCTGCAGCCACTATGATTACGATTTATTTCATATTACTTTTTCGCTTCTTTACATTATCCAAAGTATTTTTATAAAGTTTTACTCACCGCTATTCTCTTTGTATACATTGCAAATTCCTTGCGAAAGAATTCCACAGAGGATTAAGACGAAGTAAACTGCTTTTTGCATTTTTAACAATAAATATAGAAGGATAACAGATTGCCACCTGGTCAAAATATACGGCCAAAGATTTCTCACTTTGTCTCTGGGTTTCTTTTATAAATCAGACATTTTAAAGGTTGTGCAAATCGTAAAATATTATTTGTGCATGGTTTATTTGAAGTAATAAAGATAAAAATTTTTACTTGCTGACGCAGAAAAAACTAATAATTTTTGTTTCGCAACAAACATTTGAAGGAAATCATGTATTATCATATGTAAAACAGGATTCAATTAAAAGCGTTTGATTGTCGTTTTAAAATAAATTGTCAATCGGTAATTTTTGGAAGTGCAATTAATTGCAAACATATGGCGACAGTCTGTTCAAGAAGAAAGGTTCCTCGTTTTTTTTTTAGCAATTTTTATGAACAATTGAAGGGCAATATACTATTTTAATCAAGGATATACATATTAGCTATACAATTGTCACGTGATACTACGTGACTGTAATAAATAATTTTATAATATTTCAGACTTTCTTGAAAATAGTCGTTTAGTGAAGAACATTGTAATAAACTTAAATAGGGATGCGTCGTTTCAGTTTTTCCGGAAGGATAAGTAATTAGGATTTTTCGGGACTGAGCTATCTTCAAATCGTTTTTTTATAGCAGGCCCAGGAAGATCGTACTTCATTTCTTTCCAAATCTGAAAAATGACTTCTGAGTTTTTAATTGATAATCCGGAAAATATTTATTTACTACTTTATAACTAGCCACGAAGCGATAACACAACTTTAAATAGTTTAGAATATATATCATTCTTTGCGAGAGTCACGAAATCTTTTTTGATACGCAAAACCTTGAGATATCTAAAACTTTATAATTTTTTTTAAATTACTTGATAATTTATACATACAAATTTTATCATGTCAAAGAAATATTTGCTATCTATTTGTATGAAATTTTTCAATGTTTGTATAGAGATTACTATCATACTGCTTTACTACATTTATGTAAATTGTTGGAAGTGTAATTAATTTCAAACATGGTGGCGAACTACATCCAGTGTTGAATTTTTAAATTGATGTTTCCAATCTTTTTTTTATGTTCATAATATTTCAGCGATTGTTTCGTTAGGTCAGAAATTTAAATAAAATAAATTCATCAGTAAGACTCCCGAATTTTGTTCTTATTTGTCAACGGGTATTTCAACATTTCGAATTAATTAAAATTAGGAAGATTTGGTAGGGTTATTAGATATAAAACGTTAAATATACTCCAGAAAATTTTTAAACTTTGTTTTTGGGTTTTCTGCTTAATTTTCACCAAGATTTATCATTTTCGACACAAAGATATTAAATTTTATTTGCTGACGCAGAAAAAAAAACAGTGGAAATTTTTGTTTGATAACAACAGTTGATTAAGGATGTATAAATTATATGAGTATGTTTGTTCTTAGTTGAAATTGTAATAATGGCATATTATATGTATATTCTGTGACGTGGTATATTTTATACCTCGTACATTATCGAAATTTACTTTTCTTTCCGCGATAAAAACTCCAAGCACAGAATCATATGGTGGCGTCCCATGGATCCGAAATGCGTTGCGTTGTTATGCGCAAAACCATGAGAGTGAAAGAGATAGTAGTATTAGTGCGTCTCTCTCACTCTCAGGGGCGGTTCCAGACAAGGGCTTTGGGAGGGCCACGAAATAATTACCCTTCCTCCTCCACTCTCAAGGGATAATAATAATTAAAAATTATTTTATTTTATTATAAATTATTTAAATACTTTATTTATTAATTATATAAACATTATTAACACATTTTTAAATAGGAACCAAGTTTTTGTATTTACAAATCTGGTCTTTTTTAGGGGAGGGGGGGAAGCCATGCCCCCCCCCCCTGGATCCGCCCATGCTCACTCACTTTTCATTAAATTTATTTTACATAAACTCATTTCATCTAATAATAATGTGCTATAATTTTTGTTTCCTAAATTCAATTTCTCATAATTTTTTTTACTTTTTCCGAATTATTATTTTTCATAATTTTTATTTTTGCGAACAATTATTTTTCATAATTTTAATTTTTCCGAAATGCTATTTGTAATAATTTTCATTTATCCTAATGTTCGTTTGACATAATTTTCTTTCTTCCGATTTATTATTATTTTATTTCAGTAAAATTCATTATTTATTTATTTACTTTATTTACTTTATTATATTTATTTACTTTATTTATTTTACTTTATTTACTATTTTCCGATTTATTATTATTTTATTTATTATTTTTTTTATTTTGCTAAAAAAAAGAATCGAAAAACTATAAGATAAGGTGACTCTTTCGCCCCACCGTATGGTTGGCTTTTTCCGTGTTTTACAAACGATCGTTTGCAGGCAGGGTTGGTCAGTTACGCGTAACTCGAGGTTTTTGACGTATTATACTTAAAAAATGTAATATACGTAAAAAAACCTATGAAGAACGTAATATTAAAGATGGCGGACTTGTAAAATCGGTTTTTCGCCCCACTCTACTCTATAATTAATTATTATAGTGTATAATGTATATTTATAAGGGTGGCGTCCCATCATTACGTTTTGTAGGGTTTTGCATTGCGTCATAATGAGAGAAAAGAAGACAAAAGTATACTTCTGTCTGTTTCTCTCTCATTATGACGCAACGCAAAACGCAATCATGGGACGCCACTCTAATATTTAATACACTCGAGTCTCTCAAATGTCAACTTCCCAAATGTCAAGTCATGTTTCTCTCAAATATCAAGTCCGTTTTTCTCAAATCCCACTTGTGACCACTGCGCACGCGTTGCGTTCGGCATCTGATTGGTTGGTATTCGCGCGTAATTTAAAACGCTAAAGAATATTATATTATACACAATACGCATGCGCAATTGATGTGACTATAGAGATAAAGAATTTCTTGACATTTGGGAGAACCTCTGGCAAAAATTTCTTGACATTTGGGAGACTCGAGTGTATTTTATTATATAATCAATTTTGTATAGCAGTTAGTTGCAATTTTTCTTGGTCTTTAATTTTAAGCCATTTGTATAGATATTTTAGTTCCTTAGTTTTATATTCGATTTATTTTGAAAATAAGAAAAAAATTATTTGAAAAATAAAAAAAATTGGAGCTGCCGTTTCAAGAGCTCCAATTTTTTATTTCACTTCTAAATAATTATATTACGAATTGGAAGCTAATAAGAATACTTGAAAAATATCCAAATTAATTTTTTAATATCTACCAAATAAACAATTTACAAAAATAATCCGATTTACGAGTTTTTACCATTTTTCCATTTACCCAATAAGTCAATTTCTTCAGATTACTTACCGAATTTTATAATTAAACATTTTTTATTAAAATATACAATAACTTTAGAATTCCCCAACTTTAAATTTTCCCGCACTGACCTGTGAACTTGACTTCATAGTCACGTGGTCGAAAATTCCAATATGGCGCCTCTGACTCTGGCCCTCAGTTAAGGCTAGGTTGGTGAGAAACACGGTTCGCGTCTGACTTCAGTGGCTTTCCCTATACACGATTTTGCAACTGTGACCCTGGAAAGTCGACTCATTTTCCGTGCTTTTTTTTTCACCTTTCTCGCACCTGCTATGGGAATATCCGTCCGGGCGACTCATTGTGTTACAAAGTCCGAGTGAAAATCGCTGGGACAAGCAAACGGCTTTTCAGGAAGACGAGATTTGCTTGGGCGTGAAACTTGCACGCCTTGCGATCCGTTGTTCGAGCCTGGACAGCTCGTTTTTCCTGAAGCATATGACGACCCAAAACAGTGATCTCCGAAATCCAATAAATTTTGCTAAGCCAGTCCCAGGCAGATGAAGGTAAGCCAATCAATACTTATTTTTCAAGCCCCAGCGAAATCGATTAAACTCGCGCACACCGTCCTTTCAAAGCCACGTAATCGAACAATACCCGCGCAGCTTCCACCAAGGGCTTTGTTTATTGTTATTAAATCGACAATCTACTTCTTTTTCTTGTTTTAATCCCTTATTCCCGGCCTACCTCTTCTTTGGGCGAGATTTAGAAAAAGTGGTGCTGCTTTCCAGACTTGGGTTGCCATTTTACAGGAGACGATTCTCATTTTCTTTTCTGTTGGAGAAGAAACGACTTGTCACGATGACAACTTGTTTTTTATATGTTTTATTGATAAATCGAGGGATTATTTGTAATCCGAGTTTGTTTTTTCAAGGTTTTTTTGGTTTTCGGTTCGTGGAATTTGAAATTGTTTGGAGGAGTTTGGATTTTTTAAGGGTGAAAATGGAGATTTGATCGTGTTTGGGGGTCGTGTGATTGAAGTGTTATCGAACACGTGCACTATTTTAGGAAGTGGAGGGGGTACCGGTTTATTTGAAGATATTTTCGCGCCTTTTTTGTGTTGTCAACTGGAGCGACGTAAAGCCTAAATCTATTCACCTAGGTCTCATTATTTATTTATATATTATTTTTTTTGTTTATTATTTATTTATTTATTTTTATTTACGTTGTTGTTTATTAGATTTTTTATGTCCTTTGGGATTTTTGAAAATTTAAAATTTTTATAACTCTATCAAGAGGATTTCAATATCTAAAACATATAAAAAAAAAAAATTTCTTTTTTCTTAGGAAATCTGGTGTACACTCCTTGATAAAATCCTTTGAGATTCTTTAAAATGTTTTCAATCATTTGAAATTTCCAAATTCGACAAAATATGTACCTTTAAAATTCCAGTAAAATTTTCTAAAATTATGAGAATCTTAAAATTCCTTAAATTCTACTAAAATATTAAAAATTTCTTTTGAACAACTTTACAAATCCTTTAGAATTCATTAAAAAATTGCTGGATATCTGAAAATTTTATAAACTTTCTTAAAATGTCTAAAAATAATTTGGAATTTCTTATAAAATTATACGGAATCCTTTAAAATTAAGAAAAAATTCTGTAAATTCTTCAGATTTCATAAAAACCTTTAAAATTCCTGAGAAAAATATTTTCATATCCTATAAATTCCACGAAATCACTTAAAATTCCTAAAAAATCTTTTGAAATTCGTGAAAATCTCTTAAAATTCCACGAGAAACACGAATTCCTTAAAAAAAAATTTACATAATACTTAAAAAATTACATAAACTACTTTAAAATTCGACGAAAAACTTCGAAATTCTTAAAAAAAAAAAAATCTTTTAGACTCCCTTAAATGATTACAGGAAATCGTTTGAAATTTTGGTATCCTTTAAAATTATTTTGAAAGCCCTTAAAACTGCATCAAATCCTATAAAATAATTAAAAAATTTATTTTCAAATTTGAATGAAAACCCTGAAAATTCCTTTAAAAAAGTCCTTATACCTTAAAATCTCTCAAAATCTTTTGAAATTTAGAAAGGTGTCCGAACTCTCTTCTTTTCCAAAATTTTAACCTTTGAAAACGACCGAGAATATTTCTGAGTCAGTCGAAATTCGATGTTTAGAATTGATTTCATGTCTTCAAACCACTTTCTGGCCTTCTATAGGATCCGAAATCCGAGTTTCGATTTTTAAAAACTTCTTAGTCTTGTGGCCAATCCAAAATTTCTGTGTAGGATTTTTATTGAGCAGTCAGGAAGACTCTTTTTTTTAATTTCTTGAAATAGTAGACAATTATATTTAAAAATGGGAAGGCGTAGTTCAGTCAGCAGTTATAATCAGTGATAATGATTTGGATGGTAGATAATGACTGATGATGAAGCCACCCTGGATTCAATGGACACGGAAGAAGACATTTTCAGTCCTCATGGGCGCTCCAGCATCGGCAAAAATATCCGACGAACCAAGAGTCTTCGCACCCTGCGATCCCACGCCTCTACAAGCCCACATATTGCTGCGAGGCATAATCTCAGCGTTAGGCGCAGCACGCGCAACAGAATGCAGACCTATGACAATCTCAACACCAGTTGGATTCTAGGTACAAAAGTCTAGAAACAGTCGTCTTGACTCCCTTAAAAATAAGCAGAGTGGCTAAATTTGAAGAACGCTCTCCAAAAAGCCTAATTTTCGATTAGATCCAAACTTAGAAGCGCTCAGTCCAAAATTACTAAATTCCAAGTTGACTAAATTCAATTCGCAAAAAGTCTAAAGCTGTTTGAGTTCAGTAGGATTAACTTTTGGAAGGTTTTAATTAAACTCGAATCTTTTTCTTTGATTCAGGTACGCAAACGTTGAAGGGTTACCCGATGTTTCCTCATCATGGATCGTCATCAGATAAAGAAATGGTGGATGATGTTCCGAATCGGAAGCGCGATCTTAGAGACCGAATGCCCCTCAGATCCCGAGAGAATCATCCACCGAGTAAAGTACCGCCGCGACACATGCGTGAGAGGGTAGAACACGATAGACCAGCAAATCGAGAACTTCGAGGCAGACCGGAACGAGACGCAGAAAGAAATGATCGCGACCATGAACTCAGAAACAGATCCGAGCGGGAGAAGAATTTGAGGGAAATGAAGGAACGGAACGATGATGAGATGAAGGTTAAGACGGAGATTCGCGAAAAGTCGGATGTTAGGACACCAAACGAAGAAAAAGATGCCAGGTAAAAATCGATAATCGATCTATACTGAATACAGAGTGTCTAAAAATTGCTATAAATACAGTTACATTGAGTTTCTCAAATTTTCAGAACACGGAAGTCCGACAGTCCTGGGAGATTGAGAGAAGGGCCTGTTACTAGACTTTGCGGAAGTTCTCTCGTAAAGGATGTTAAGAGCAAGGCTGAAGAGGACGAAGCTGATGAGGATAGTTCTCAGGAAAGTGAGAAGGCTGAAAACAATGATAACTCGGAGAACGAAGCTGTAATTATCTTGAATTCTTTAAAAATTTTATTTAAATAGGATATTTTGTTTTATGAGATGCACATTTTTAGGGATATACGGACATGTACACGCGGGTGAAGCGAACAAGAAGAACATCACAACGCCAGTTGACGAGGAAAAAAATTGCAGGTACTAATAAAGAACTGACAAACTAACAAAAATCATCTACGCCAGAAGTTTCAAAATTTTTTTGTGTATGAAGTCGACCCGATACATGGTCGGTATATAAAACTCAGTACCTAACAATCCAATTATTAGGTGCGCAACTTTGCTTCCGCCGTTTTCCGATAGATGACTGCAGCGGTAAGTGCTGGTTGAAATAGGCAGGTCAAAAATTTCATACAGTAAGCTTGGACATCTGTCAACATAACGACAGCACCACATTAGTGAATTTGTGTTTGCATCAGAAAACTGCGACTGAGGCTCACTGAATGCTCTCAAGTGTTTACGGTGAGGCTGCTCTTAGTGAAAGAACGTGTCAAGAATGGTTTCAACGCTTTAAGAGTGGTGATTTTGATGTTGAGGAGCGGCATGGCGGTGGAAGAAAGTGGTGTATTATGAGCTGTTGAAACCGAGTGAAACCATCACAGGGGACCGGTATCGAACGCAATTGATGCGTTTGAGCCGTGCATTGAAGGAGAAACGGCCACAGTACCAAGAGAGACACGATAAAGTTATCCTGCAACATGACAATGCTCGGCCACATATCGCAAAACCCGTAAAGGCATACTTGGGAAGTCTTACCCCACCCGCCGTATTCTTCAGACATTGCTCCTTCCGACTACCATTTGTTCCAATCGATAGCACATGATCTAGCTTAGCAGCATTTCCATTCTTATGAAGAAATCAAAGAATGGATCGATTCGTGGATCGCCTCAAAAGACGCATAGCTTTTTCGAGATGGAATCCGACAATTGCCCGAAAGATGGCAAAAAGTAGTGGCTAGTGACGGACAGTACTTTGAATCATAAATAGGTAATCACTTTTTAAGAATAAAGCCTCAAATTTTGGAAAAAATCGGCGGAAGCAAAGTTGCACACCTAATATTAGCAATAATAAACGCTCGGAAAATTTGTTTGATGGTTTCATTGAAAAGAGCAACTCAAAAACTATCGAAAGGTATAAAAACTTCGAAATCGATTTTTTCGAGGACAGGACTCCCTTAATTAAACTTTGGAAAATTATGAGTTTCAAATAAACCAACTTTATGGCTACGAAAATGAATATTTTGCCCTGAAACTTTGAAAAACGTTAGAGAACATTAAAACGGACCGATATTGACTCTTTTTATCTTGTATAATGAAAAAAAGTTTCGAATTGCTAAAATTCGTAATGCATTTGTCACAGGCACGTACCCGAGGGGGGCCTGCCTCCCCCTGAAATTTAATATGCTATTCATTCTTTCGTATGATATTCTGAAGAATAACAAGATAGTACTGAGTATGATTGATCAAATAAACCCACTTTTTGGTCACAAAAATCAATATTTTTCCCTAAAACTTTGGAAAAGAGTATAGAAAATGAAAACAGACCGTTATTGACTCTTTTTATCTCGCAAAATTAAAAAAAAAAGTTTCGTCTTGCTATTGACCCGATTGACCTGTCGAAAAAGTATCACATGCCCTTAAAGAATTTTTGTATTCTTAAGGAACACCTTGGATTAATAAAAATTCGGTTTTTGATTTTCCAAAGTTGAAGATAGCGACATGAGTGAATCCTCAGACACACCAGGTCCTAGAAAATACAGCCTACGTCAGAAGAAGCCAACCGTAGATAGATTTCAAGCAAATGTCGAACCCGTTCGACGATCCATCCGAGCTTTGAGAAGCGTTTTAAGCAATTCGATGAGGAGACGTAAGCACAGGAGCAAGAGTTCGAGCTCCAGTAATTCTAGCGATTCGGAGCCACAAAGATATGATAAAAAGAAGAGTAAGAAGGCTAGGTTGGTATAAGAAGCTCTCACATTAGTTGCTTTTGAATTCGGTTTCATTTTAGATCATCTCATATTCTTTCACGCTTATGCAAAACTTTTTCTTAATAGGCAATCAGCAATACCACAAGGAGGGCCACCGGACCGTAAAGCAGACATAAATCCCATAACGCTAGACACAAACATAAGGTTCAACGATGTGGGGGGCCTAGAATCACATATTCACTGCCTAAAGGAAATGGTCGTTTTTCCTATGATGTATCCCGACGTTTTTGACCGTTTCCACATCACACCGCCGAAAGGTGTCTTGTTTCATGGACCACCAGGAACTGGAAAGACACTTATAGCAAGAGCCTTGGCGAACGAATGTAGCCAGGGAAGTAGGAAAGTGGCTTTCTTTATGCGCAAGGGCGCAGATTGTTTGTCGAAATGGGTTGGAGAATCTGAGCGTCAGCTCAGATTACTCTTCGAACAAGCGCAGCAGATGAAACCTTCCATCATTTTCTTTGATGAAATCGACGGCCTGGCACCTGTGAGAAGTACAAAGCAAGATCAGATTCATGCTAGCATCGTCTCTACACTTTTAGCACTTATGGACGGCCTCAGCGATAGAGAAGAGGTAAACATTCGCACTTTTTAAAATACTGAGTAAATGCTCTAAAGTTGCGGAGAGTTTTTGAGATAAAAAATGCGGTTTCAGGTAATAGTTATAGGCGCTACAAATAGAATCGACGCAATCGACCCAGCTTTGCGACGTCCTGGGCGTTTTGATCGCGAACTTTTCTTCCCTCTCCCGGCGATGAAGGAGCGACTCGAGATTTTGAAGATCCATGTCAGTAAATGGCACAGCAAACCTGCAGATCCTCTTCTCGAAGCCTTGGCTGAAAAATCGACGGGGTACTGCGGCTCGGATTTGAGGGCACTCTGCACAGAGGCGGTTATACAGGGTTTAAGGAGGACCTATCCTCAGATTTATTTAACCAGCAATCGTTTGCTTCTGGATCCGGAGAAAGTGGAGGTAAGGAAATGTGTTCAGAATGTAATTTTTAATTTAGGGACCCGTTTAGGTTTTACATAATCTGAATGATCAATTAATGAGAGTGCTAAGTAGCTAAAATTGATGTTTTGCAGATTAGAAAAAAGGATTTTATGCAAGCGAGCTCACTTCTTGTCCCCTCGTTTCACCGAGTAACGCCTTGTGCAGGCAGGAAACTGCAACCATTCATGGAACCGCTTTTGGGACCATCTCTTGATAATTTGTTTAATACGGTCAAGGGAATTTTTCCACAGGGCATTAATCCTGCTTTAGCAAAGTAAGATTTACTTTTGTATTTTGTGAAAGAAGTGTTTCGACATTTAAATTCATACCTAAACATTGCTTTTAACTTATTTCCAGGGTCAAGATAACAAAGGGTATTCACCGACCGAGGCTTTTAATTTCCGGAGGACCAATGGCGCAAGGCCAAGGGCCAATGCTCGCTCAGGCTCTAATATATCGAATGGAACACTTGCCAGTTCAAACTTTAGATGTCAGCACACTTTTTGCTGAAAGCGCTCGATCACCGGAGGAGACTTGCGTGCAGGTTTTCAATGAAGCTGCCAGAAACGTGCCGTCCATTATCTACATTAGATCCATTGACCAATGGTGGCCTCTCGTTCCAGAGACCGTAAAAGCCGTCTTCCTTTGTCGAATTGCAGCTCTTGATCCATCAATGCCGATTCTTGTACTCGCGACCAGCGATACTTCGTACAACAATCTTCCAATTAAACTGAAAAATCTCTTCAGCGAGCTACGAGGCGAAGTTTACTCCATGGAAAATACAACTGACGAGCAGCGAATGACGTTCTTTAAACACATTTTCCTCGTCCAGAGCCTAAGACCCCCGCAGGTCAAGTTAGACAAACCTAAAGTTCTCGAGGAATTGCCATTCGCACCTGATCCCTTGCCAAAGAAACTTTCTGAAGAAGAAAAGCAGATTCTTTTTGATAAAGAGGAGATTTCGCTAAGAGAATTGAGGATCTTTCTCAGAGAAATTTGTGCCAAGCTTGCTAGAAATAGACAGTGAGTCGATTTTTATTCATTCTTTTTAATATAAGGTCGTTTAAATTGAGGCATCATGTCGAAGAGCCGAAAACTTTAATAATAATAATTCTATACTTGATTTAAATCTTTCCTTACTCTCCTAGGTTTTTCATGTTCACGAAGCCAGTCGACACGGAAGAAGTTCCAGACTACAACATGATTATTCAAAAGCCAATGGACCTGGAAACAATGATGACAAAGATCGATATGCATTGCTATCTTTGCGCTCGCGATTTCCTGGATGACATTGATCTGATTTGTCGAAACGCCTTAGAGTACAACCCCGACAGGTAAGTGTCTCACGATCTTTCTTCTTTCGTTTCTTTGAAGCACTTTCCTCAATCATCGCACAATGCAAGAAACATTTCAAGCATGTTTCTATCTACTTAGTTTTCACGTGATAAATTGATATCAGAATACTAGAAAAATGATAAACAGGGTGTCTATAAATATATTTCCAAAATGAAATATCCAAAAGAAAAGCAACAATATCCAGAAGAAAAGCCTAGAAGAGCAAGAAGTCAAGAGGAGACGCTGGAGGTAGCATAGAAAACGGCACCCCTTGAAGTAATGCGAAAGCGGTTCCGTGGAAATTAATGTCAAGAAGAAAAGGAGGAAGGTTTTAGTGGGTAGACCTAATTTGTCAATTCCCCTCCCTCGTCACTGGGGATCTCACTCGTTTGATCCCTGGTGCGCTGGGCGTGGAGATGTCTAAATGGAAGCTTCTCAGCGGGCACGAAATTTAAAGACGTTTTTAGAACGTCCAATGTTCCAAAAACGTCTTTGGAACATTGTATGTTTTTAGAACGTTATTTGGCCTGACTTAGGACGTCCTAAAAACGTCTTGGAACATTCGTGCTCACTAGGTCTACACATCGTGTAGGGCAGCATGGCGTCGCTACGCAAGACGAAGAGTGGGAATTACTTGCATCTTTTCCTCTAATGGACGTAGAGTATATAAAAGTATAGATGGGAAACTCAATATAATATATTGTCAATAAGTATTCCTTACATGCGCAAAAATTAACCAATATGACGTCATGTGTCAGGCATGCGCAGTACCTCATGGAGCTCTTGTTAGGAAGATTGGTTTATAATGTCCTAACTGTTAGCGTCATATAGATTCTAGGAATCGTTTCACAACAACTTCATACCATGCTCGAAAAAGCCGTTGAATCGGCTTCTAGACCTGGTATGACATTTACAGGACTTGACTATGCACACTGACATAAAAATAATAATTATGACTATCGAGGTTGGATAGTAAATTCACACCCAGGGCCTGGACACTCAATGCTTTCTAAATGAACAATCATAGGCGCCATCTAGCGTATACTCGAATCCCTAAGATAAGATAATCCATGACGTCACACTTCTCCCAGATAGTTTTCAGATAATTAAATTTATAAATTAAATAAAATGAAGAAAGCAATAAAAAACAAACAGAAAATCATAAATAATTATTAGAATAATTATTTGTTTTTCCATTGCTTTCTTCCATGAAAGTGTGGTTATTATCTGACAAGTCGACAACAACAAACATGGTGATCACTCATTCCATGATTGTTTAGGGGTTTGCGGGGTGTAGGCAGGGGAAGCAACTCAGCGCCATCTAGCGTATACTCATCTCGGGATCAGTTTTATAATACTTCAAGGCCACCATTGCTAGTCGCCAGGCCCTGTTCACACCAAACACTTCCACTCAATGATTTACTCTATTAAGGACAAATTACTAACATAGAATACACTGCTAATACATAGAGTGGAAACTCACTTTCTAAAATGTCGATACATTAGGTATCCACACATTTGTAGGTAATGTGTGTTCTGTTGTGTGGCTACAACGGAATTATTAATAGTGGCCTACAATCCACTGATTCCAAATAACTGACTCGGAATCTCCAAAGATAACAATATAACTTTTATTTAATGGTAGAAAGTCCAGAACGTGGACGAATACAAAAATGGCCGACCATGTGGCGGACGTGAGAACAGAAAGACAACCTTTCAGGTCGGCGGCTATAACCAAAGTGCTTACATAGAAACTCTCCAAGTTTCAGAGCTCAACTCAATGACCAATCCCCCACTCCGCTGAATGGCAAGGTTAGACTATCCCTATACATTAGTGATCACAGCGCCATCTGTGGAAATAATAGCTAAATATTTTTGGAAATATATTTACGGACAACCTGTATCTGGTGATAATTTACATAATAACCTTTAACTAAGTAATCGAAAGTTCACTTCAGTCTTAAGGTTGAAAATGTGAGTGCTTTTCTTGAAAAAAGTGCTTTATTCTCTCTTTCTTGCAATCATCTGGCACTTTTAATTTTGTAATCGGATATTTTTATTCAGTGTCTCATATCACCAGGATGTTAATAAAAATTTCGAACCTCCCCTCAAAAGAAGAATCTGTTTGGAAAAGAGTACTTTTTTTCATGGGAAGGCGCAGAAGCCTTAAATACTAGTTTAGATACATTATGCACGAACCCTGAATGGTTCCTTGCTCTATTTCCTCTTTTGCTCGGACTTTCTTTTGAAAATGAATTAAAGGATAAAAGAGGGATTCGTATTTTGTTGGGAGTGTCACGATATTTGGATTGAACAATCCCTGTCGAACATTTGTGCACATCATTCGGTCGTTCCATACTGACATTCATGTTGTGTGTTTTCATGTCAGCTTGCGCGATAGGCCCTCCCTCGGAATATTGAAGAGGTAGTTGAGTCAACCTGTTTATCCATTGCTGTTGTTGCATTCGTAGATTTAGTGGTTTTCAATCCCTAATTTTATTTGTTCTAACATTATCTAAAAAGTTACTGTAAACTGGGATAGAATTGGTACATAATTGAGCAAATACTTGAAAATTTTGGTATCACTATTGGGAAATCTTCTTAATAGAATACAAGTCTAAGTGCAAAACAATATTCAAGCAACTTTAACCGTTTGGAAGTTAACGAGTAGCAGGCGGATGAAGCCACGAGTTGAAAATGGCCCAACTGTTGAAAACGACCACGGGTGGCGCTAGTAGTAACTTTTCTTTACAAAACCATGCAATCATAAAGGAAAAGTAATATAAAAATTACGAAATAAACATGAAAAAACACCTCAAATAATTTTTCATACATAGTGTAGAGTTATTTAGTAAAGAAGAATTATTTACTTACTTATTATTTTGTTTAACATAGAAAAAAGCGGTGTAATTGACATAGTTCAGACAAACAAACATTGCATGGATATATTCGGGACTTATTATAAAATAATGAAAAAATAAATAACGAATACACAAATTAACGGAAAAAAATTTCTGAAAATATAAATTACCCAATTATAAAATTTCCAAATTATACAATTCACCGAAATGTAAAATAAACGAATTATTATATGTTCACAAATATTTCAATTCCCCAAATTTCAAGAGCCAAACATATGATAATAAATTATAAATAAAAAGAACATTTTAACTAATAATTATTTAATACATTATTCATTATTTACGGTAAATTTAAATTTCAGGAATTTAGGGAAATTTAACAATTCATTTTTATTTTATTTCTGTAATAAAGGAAATTAGTAAGACAAAATAAAAAAATTAGTTTTAATTTCGGTTTTTTGTAAATTTTTGGTTTCGTTATTAATATTTTCATTCTTTTGTATTAGTCTCTCATATTCAAAGATTTAAAAATACAGTCATGAAAAAAATGAAGTTATTATATAACTTTTATACTATATGTATAATAATTTTTGGAATATCAGAGATTAATACAATAGAATTAAAATATTAATAACGAAACCAAAAATTTACAATTTATTTTGTTTTACTAATTTTCTTTATTATAGAAATAAAATAAACGAATTGTTAAACATCCCTAAATTCCTGAAATTTAAATTTGCCGTAAATAATTAATAATGTATTAAATAATCATTAGTTAAAATGTTCGTTTTATTTACAATTTTATGAATAGATAACAAATTAATAATTAATTATAACTATGTTTGGCTGTTTGAAATTTGGGGAATTGAAATATTTGAGGAAATATAATAATTCGTTTATTTTACATTTCGGTGAATTGTATAATTTGGGAATTTTATAATTGGGTAATTTATATTTTCAGCAATTTTTTTCCGTTAATTTGTGTATTCGTTATTTATTTTTTCATTATTTTATAATAAGTCCCGAATATATCCATGCAATGTTTGTTTGTCTGTATTATGTCAATTGCACCGCTTTTTTCTATGTTAAACAAAATAATAAGTAAGTAAATAATTCTTTACTAAATAACTCTACTCTATGTATGAAAAATTATTTGAGGTGGTTTTTCATGTTTATTTCGTAATTTTTATATATTTTTCCTACAGGATTGCATGGTTTTGTTGAGCAAAGTCACTACTAGCGCCACCCGCGGCCGTTTTCAACTCTCAGGACACTTTTTTTACATTGGGCAGGCCTGTGGCATCAGCCCCCTGACGAGTAGTAATTTAAATGGAATTCAAGTTAAAACCTTCCAAAATTGAAAGCCACTTTCATTAGTTTCACTTGCTTTTCGACGTCTTGTCTCTGTTCTGAATTCCTGAGGACGTGAATCATTTCTCTTTTCGTAGGGATCCGGCTGATAAGCTTATAAGGCATCGAGCTTGTTCTCTCCGTGATAATGCCTACGCCTTAATAAAGGCCGAGCTCGACTCAGACTTTGAAGACAAATGTCGGGAGATCTCCAAGAATCGGAAAGTCACGAGCACGCGCGTTAATGTCGAGAAGGTCGATAAGAGTTCAAAAGTCGATGTGACTCCGGCAAATGAGAAAAATGAAGAAAAGAAAACCTCTCAATCCACCGGTGCTTTGGCTGTTAATGGGAGGAGGTTTTCGAGCTCGAGAAAGAGGCGAATACCGGCCTGGGCCAGGGGCTTTGTTAAAAAACCTTACAAGAAGAAGAAAATTTCATTTGAAGATAGCCCGGCTGATGCAAACACTCTCAAACCTGAAAATGGCGAACCTTCACCAAGTAAGATTTCTTTTATATTCAGGGTTTTCTCACTTGTTCATGTTTCTTTAATTTGTTGCAATTTATCTTTCAGATATCGATCCAGAAAAGTTTCCAGAGTTCAAAGCAGAAGCGCACAGTGTACTTAATGGTCACGTAAATATGTCTGAAAACACGGATTCGGAGGTGGACTCGCAAAATGAAACCTCTAAAGATGCGCAAACGAGTCATGTAGAGAACAGTTCAAGTAAATCTTTGAGTGCGAGCATGGACGTCATTCCGGAAGAAGAGAAGGCACCAGAAAACCAGGCGCCAGGAAGTTCGAATTCATCGTCGAGGCGGGAAAGTTTGGATGATTTGTCATTCGCGATCGAGAGTGATTCTAGTCTGACCCATGTGGAAACCAACGAGAAAGTCCTAATCGACAAATCCGAACTCGAGAACGCCTTGCAACACACTGTTAAAATGACGAAAGATTTCCCGGTGGAAGTGCTGTGCGATATTTATGTACAACTCAGCAGGTGTGTCGGAAGGTATACTCGACTCTACGATAGAAAATCACTGCCAAAGGTAAGCTCTTGTGCATAGAGTGCATTGGATTTTATTGCGTATGTGTAGAACGTGTAATTCTCTTCTGCGCATGTGTAAAAGTTACAAGTTACTAAAGATCTGATTTTATTTCTCTGTTTAGGATTTGCTCAAGGAACTGCAGCGATTCGAAGACTACAAAGTCGCTAGGCAAGACTCGATGAGCGAATGAAAGCTCTACATTTTTCTCTATATGTAAACAGAAACGAATGAAAGAAACGGAATAGTTCGTATTTCGCGATGTCATTACTCGGCTGCGATCACTGCCAACTTTTATCTAAAGTAATCGAAATCTGTGTCTGGAAATAGTCATTAATGTTAATCACAACCTCTTCAATGTTAAATTGACGTGAAACTAATTACTGGAATCTTCAAAAAAGTAACCAGAAGCAAGCGAGAACCAAGGTCCTTATTTTTATCATAAATTCAGCTTTTTTACTCCTGTGACCGAGATCCCGTTAGAAGTATCGAAGCCATTTGTACAGTATTTTACTCGTTAAAAAATGAATATGCGAAATTCCCAAGATATATAAATCATCAGGAGTCTCCCATAAGTTACCTTAGTGCGACTGCGTGTTGTCACAAAAATTTTAGAATACAAATTGTAAAGCGGTTGTCTTCGGCGACAATTGCAAATTAGAAGATAAATTTTCCTTTGTGTACGACTCGCAGATTCGATTAGACGTTATTTACGGTATTTACTTAATTAATCTACAGCTTTAAATTGAAGCCGGTGAATCGCGCTTCAATTCTTTCTTCTGTTCTTCTCGTTTCGTACATTCCACTAAGTTGATAACTGAGCTAATAAGCTTTTCACAAAGTGAGAATGATTTAGACTAACAGAATTGAGGAATCAGGTTGATCAAATTGTACATTTTTTTTAATACAGATCATCTTAGGATTCTTCTAGATAAATGTGATCACTATCGCAAAGATAGTATCCGAATACGTCGCCGGATATTTGAAAATTATGTCAATTTTATTCGACTAGGAACAGTAAATAAAATTGGCAGTGGATTAGAAATTTTGAGTGAGAATGTGTAGCTGGATTTCGCAAATATTTTCTAAATTATTCATTTTTTAGAGCGTGTATTCTACTGCGCACAAGTAGAACTTACACTGATCTATTGCGCATGCGTAGAAATTTTAATAAACGAGTGCGCATGTGGAGTGTTTATTATTTAGTACTGCGCATGTGTGTAATGCAAAGAAAGGCTCTCGCGCATTATTTAAGAAAAAGTCAGTACTTTTTTGTTTACATATGTGCCTTTAAATTTATCAGTTTACACTACGGATGCGCATTAGATCATATTTAAATATTCATCATCTGCTTTACTAAAACTAAATTTTCTGCAATGGCGTCTGAACTCGTATTAAAAACAATTAATTGGAGTGTTATTTTCAAAGGAAAAAATGGGATTGATTCGACTCACGAGATACCTCAATAAAATAGATTTTAGATTAGCTAGTTTATAATTTTAGGCCGCGTGCTAGGATTTAGTTACCAGAATTCGACTCGAGTGTTGTTGATTTCAATTTCGACTAGTCTTAAGATTTTTAAAAATTGAAAGTAGATTTTTCAATTTTATTTCTCTCGTTTTTTACGTAGCGTTAAATTTTTGAATTTTTTTAACCGTGCCTTTTTTGTGAGACCTCGGCAAAATTATTCATTGTTTTGTTTAATGTAAGAGTCAAGTCTGATTGTAA
Source organism: Synergus gifuensis (assembly GCA_904066015.1). Lineage (NCBI taxonomy): Eukaryota > Metazoa > Arthropoda > Insecta > Hymenoptera > Cynipidae > Synergus > Synergus gifuensis. The sequence continues at coordinate 1,362,060 of CAJFCO010000117.1, forward strand.
ATTAGGAAGTTTCAATAAATTGCGGATTAATTCTTTGCTCAGGTACGAATTTCTACGATAAGAAACTGATTAGAATTATTAGGATAAATGTTTAGATGTTGTGTTAAGAATAGAAAAATATAAAAGGAGATTGATTCATTTATTGAATCAAAGGGGCCTAAATGATTAAATAGATTGATTGATAAAATTGTTTGTTTAAGTGCGTAAAAAATTGATTAACTGGTTGTGAGTTTGATTAATTAATCTATATATGAATTCACTGCCTCACTCTCTCGATCGATTACTAGATTTTAGTTGTTCATTGAATTAATTTTCAAGTGTTATTGACCTCATTGATTTAAACACAAAATTCAAAAACAAAAGAACTGAGTAGAATAAATTGTATCCATTCTATCCTTTATTAGCTGAAATTTGAATCGAGTTTCAAGTTCACCAATTTGGTGAATTTTGAAACGTCAGCGAATTCATCGAATGATGAGATGTGATGTCAGCGTGTTGAAAACCAAAGAGACTTCGTAGGCGTTTCGTAATTAGCTTTTGTACTTCTCGCCTCGTTTTCCTCTAAGTTTGTGAAACGAGACCTAGGTAGCAAAATAAAATTTGTGAAATGGCACGTGACATTCCACAGCTTAAGGTAATTGATGGGAGCACGCGAATTTGATAATTCGCTTTTAGTAATTAGATATTTACCCTATTCGTAAATGATCGTAGTCGTGAACGATTAATTATCATTATTAATATTATTACTATTATAAAACTGCCACCACCGAATTAAACCGAGAAATATATTTTTACAAAGTTCGAGAAATTCGAGAAATTTATTCTTTCTGGAGGAAAGTTGTTCCTTGGAATTCGTCAATGGCATTAAGGTGTGATAATTACGAAGTTAAGTAATTAATAGGATAGAGAAAAGGAAGAAGAACCTAGAGAGCAACTTTTTTTTCAGATTGATTAGATTTTTGCCGAGCTGTGTTTTTTTAGTCTCTGAAGTCGAAGAGCTTCCAGTGTTGTCGTCAACCTTCGATTAGTAGAGCTCTGTAGTGTTCGATTAAGTCGAAAATATCGAACGGCATATTCGATAATCGAAAGAAAAATATCGTTATTTCGATATATTCGATATCTATATCCCGTCAATATAGCTCTGAGGAATTTTTGTTAAAACATTATACAGTAAACAAATTTTTAAGAGGAAATTTCATATCATTAGGGACAAATTTCTCTTTTATAATTCAATCTTTGAATTGTTCTTCGAATTGTAATTTCTGACATGCAGAATTATGTTTTAAGGAAAGAGAAGATTTTAGATTAAATCAGTTCAAAAATCGATATTGTTCAACTTTTTCTTTTATTAATTTCTAATTTAGAGGATCGAAGGGTCAGCCTCGAGGGCACATAAGATATTACACATCGCTAATTATAAATTGTAAAAGTTACAGAGAAACAGAAGAGAGAGGGAGAGAGAAAGAGCATACACTGCCTTATTTATTTTAAAACATACGTACACTTTATTGTCATACAACGTATCGAAATAAACAGAATTTCATAATTTATATTCGATTATCATTGATAATCCCGTACTAGTTTTTTCAACTAGTTGTTACAGAATTTTTGTTAAAACTAGGCCACTTACCTTCATTTCGTACAGACGGAGGTAAATTGCTTAGTTTTAGCAAAAAATATTTATTTTAGTAACTTTTATCTTACTTAAGGGCGTTGGACCCAAGTGTTAAGCTCAAAATTCTATTCTCCATTTTACTCAACAAAAACTATAGATAAATATTTTTTCGCTCTGTAGCGCTAATCTTTTCTCAAATATAAGACTGCATACAAAGCGAAAAAATATTTAATTTCGATATTTTTTGCATAAAACGAAGAATTCAAAATCTAACTTCAAAATTCAATATTTTCAATTTACTTGAAAAATATTTGAATTCGATATTTTCTTGCTCTGTGCACATAATTCTAGTTAAAAATTGATTAATTATACAGAGGGAAAAAATTCTGAATTTAATATTTGTTGAGTAAAATGAAGAAATCGAATTTTTAGATTAGAACTTGGCTCCAACACCCTTAAGGCCATGTAAGACTTACCCGATACCTACTTGACCGCCATTTTTTTCTCTGCAACGATACTTCTACATTTATTGAGATAACAAATTGAAAATTTCTAAAATTCAAGCTAAAGCATTGAGGTGCGTTTATCTGGTCCTAAATATTGACATTTATAAAAAAAATTTTTTTTATTTTTACAAAAATTTAAGACCAGATAAACATACCTTAGCATATTTTCTTTAATTTTAGAAATTTTCAATTTGATATCTCAATAAATGTAGACGTAGCGTTGCGGAGAAAATAATGTCGGTAAGGTAGGGATCGGGTAAGTCTTCCATGGCCTTAAAAGAACAAATGTAATCTTTGATGTAATTAAATTTAAGAAAATTTAAACGATCATCAAAAAACAGGTAAACTCACAATTTTTAATTATTTAATTACCGATAGTGTAAATACCAGTCAAAATATAAAATCCTTGGTATTCAGATTTCACTTGTTTTTATCGCAAATCTACAGTCGCAGAAATGTCAGAACCTTGAAATTTGATCGTGCGTGAGAGGATATATTTTTTTTATAAATAAAAATTCTAGTTGACGTCAAGGCCACTTTCAATGAAAGAAATCATTCTTTTTGAAATCGAGTCACCAGCTATGAAGTGAACTTTTTTAATTAACGCTCTAAATTCACCGCTTTTGAGTAGTGATTCTAAATTTAAAGAAAGTGAACTTTTGAAGATGTCAGGACCGAAAGATTTTTCCTGCATTGGAGGTCTTGATAAACATATCAGAATTGTTAAGGAGATGGTGCTTTTTCCTCTGATGTACGGAGAAGTTTATGCGAAATTTAATTTGAGACCGCCACGTGGTTTGCTGTTCTATGGACCACCCGGTTAGTACAAATTTCCTCTTTTTTTTTATATATCAAATTTTTTTAATTTAAATTGGATAATATGCACCAAAGTTTGATGTAAAAATCGCTCAAGAATGTTTAGTTACGTAGGCACAGGAAAAACGTTGGTGGCAAGTGCATTGGCAGTGGAGTGCAGCAATTCGGAACGAAAAGTGTCTTTCATTTCCAGAAAAGGTTCAGACTGCCTCAGCAAATGGGTTGGAGAGAGTGAAAAAAAATTACAAAAAATTTTTACAAAGGTGAGAATTAAATATCACTTAAAAACTGATGTTCTAAGTTCTAATATAAAATTTTTAATGAATTGCAATAATTTTTTTTTTAGGCACAGCAGTCGAGACCCTGCATTATTTTTTTTGACGAGGTTGATGGTTTAGCGCCTGTGAGATCAGATCGTCAGGATTTTGTGCACGCGAGTGTCGTTTCGACACTTTTGGCATTAATGGATGGCTTGGACAATAATTCGGAAATTATTGTAATTGGGGCTACGAACAGATTGGATGCGATTGATCCAGCACTGCGAAGGCCGGGTAGATTCGACAGAGAATTGTATTTCCCACTTCCTTGTTATACTTCCAGAAAAGACATTCTTGCAGTATATACTTTTATTTTAAAAAATTAATTAAGGGTGTACGCAGTCTTATAGTTGAAAAAATATTAGCGCTACAGAGCGAAAAGATATTTATCTATAATTTTTGTTAAGTAAAATGAAGAATGGAATTTTGAGCTTAACACTTGGGTCCAACGCCCTTAATCGAATCAACAAAAAAAATATATTTTTGTAGCAAGATAAAATTTTTTTAAATACAGGTTCATGTAAAAAGCTGGAAACAAAAACCGCCTCAGAAGTTTCTTGCTTATTTGGCATCAAAAACAATCGGCTATTGTGGAAGTGATCTACAAGCTTTGTGTGCTGAAGCCGTAATGTGTTGTGTGCGAAGGAACTATCCTCAGATTTACACTTCAAAAGATAAATATCACATAAATGAGAGATCCCTGAAGGTGAAAATTCCTCCAGTATAATATTCACATTCTGCTATATTTTAAATTTTTTTTCTCAATATTTTCTATTTTCTAGTTTTTTAAAACTATATTCTATTTTTTTTTTAACTATGACGTCACTATTTCTCGACCGTCTTCTCATTAACGTTTATATTTTCTTTAAATACTGCAATTTTAATTAATTTTTTCATTTATAATGTAAGTGGGAACAGGGCTTTAGCACCTTCGTTTCATTGTTAGTCAGGGCTCTAAGACCCTGACGTCACTTACATTAAAAAGTTAAAAATTATTTAAAATGGCTAGTATATATATTTAAAATGACAAAATTCTTCAAAAGGTGGAAAAGCAGGATTTTATAAAAGCTCAACAAAACATTGTTCCTGCCTCGCATCGAGTTGCCGTCGCGCCAGTAAAGTCCCTCTCAGCTAAAATTCAACCTCTATTGCAAGAGACGTTCTCGGTTATTATGTCAAGACTTGAAATTCTTTGCCCCACAGGAATGCTTACGTCTGATAATATGTAAGGAAATGCTCTAAATTCTATTTTTAATAGTTACTACTGTTTGATTGTGATATAAATTATGTTTTTAGATTTAAAAAAAATATATTTAAAAAAATATATTAAAAAAAAATTTATTAAAAAAAATATTTTAAATACAATAAATTCTAAATCTTTTGTTTTTGGGGGCTTTAGTTTAGACTAAACATTTCACTCGTAACCCAATATTTATTTTTTTTTTTATCGTAGAACCGGCAAGGCGACTTCAAGGTCCACAAGCTGTTCAAGAATTTTATTGTGCGGAAACGACAACTGCCACACTCGACACTTGGGACCTGCTGTGCTTCACATTCTGGAACATTTACCATGTCACATATTGGACGTCACTACTCTCTTCGAAGAGACCGGAAGGGCCGTTGAAGAAGCCATAATACAAGTAGGGAACCATACTTAAATTACGTAACGCATTTTAGGCCCTCTCTAACCCCCCCCCCCGTGCTTTTTGCAGATAAAGACTTCTACATGTGAATATTCATAAATATATAATCAATATTTAAAAAATATGTATTTCAAAAAATTACGTACTTGGATGAAATACCCCCACTATAATATCGATATTTTATTCGATATATCGATATATAAAATATATATCGATATTTAAAATATCGATATATTTTTTTCGATATCCCATCACTATTCTTGACCCCCCCCCCCTAAATTGTTACGTAATTTAAGTACGATCCCTAGATTAAAAATTTCATTTGAAAGATATTCTTTTACAAATTTTTTAATTAAAAAAATTTTTTTTAATTTTTAAAATTATAAATTTTTTTTTAGAAAGTGAAGACTGCTCGACATACATTGCCATCTTTATTATATGTGCCTGACATTATGGCTTGGTGGGAATTAGTAGACGAGGCAGCAAGAGTTGTTTTCACGTCTCTAATCCGTGGACTCGACCGTTCTGTGCATATGTTAATTATCACAACGGCTTCTTGTTATCACTCAAATTTGCCACCCGAGGTTGGCAAACTTTTATTTTAAAAATCTATTTATGCTCTATATTTCTTTTTAAAATTAATATTCGACGTTATTTTCACGTTTAGATTACAGCTTTATTTGATGAACATCAAGGTGAAGTTTACGAGCTTCGAACACCTGGTGCTACGGAAAGGCAAATCTACTTCCGACAACTGTTTTTAAGAGCCAATTCCGTAGAGGATGATCTTTCCTATAGATCCTCCACTGGTGAGATTTATTAAAAAAAATCTTATTTAGATAAGGATTATAAGTAAAATAAGACGATATAATTTTAAAGAATTTGTTTATTGTTTTGGAACAATAGAAGACGTATATGTACAGCCGAAAAGAAAAATTAAAACTGAGGGCAGAGGAAGAACGAAACTGAGTACCGTAATTTCAGATCATTCCTCGAGTGACTCAAGATCAAGTATATGATTTAATTTTTTTTTAATACAGTCGACTCTGACTAATCGCACACTAGCTGGAATAGAGAAACTGACTAACTGAACACATTGTCGAGCCTCTTCGGACCTAATCGGACTTCTTCGGGAATCTACGAGTGCAGTGACTTCACTGAAGAATTCACTGAAGTATTCAGTGAAGAAAGTGTACAATTAGTCAGAGTCGACTGTAAACAATTAATAAGGAAACAAAGAGGTTTATTTTAAAATTGTGAATAGAAGTGAACGTAAAAAGAGAACACAGTGCATCTGGTGAGGGCAATACAGCAAAACGACAGAAGATACACGCTCTTCTGGCAGAATCTAATAGCTCTGAGAAGCTCACAGACCCCGAAATTCAAAACCTCCTCTCGAGAACCATCCAGCTGACGGAAAACTGGACCAGTCAGGAGTTGGAAAGCCTCTATGCCTCCCTTGAACTTGTAATGGAAAATTCGGAAGATGATGCTTACTTATCAATGAACGAGTGCCTAACTCATTTCCAAGAAGGCAGAACTGCCGCAGCTCACAATCAACGATAACGTCGGGCGCGGATAGAAAAAAGTTTATATTTTTCAAGAACCTGATACGTATGAATCATCACGTGGATATTTGCTTGAGAGTTCAAGGCCAGAGCTCAGTGAGACACGAATGGTACGCAAAGATTTAATCCCCATTGGAACTAACATTTAAGATTTAAGGAAAAAAAAGTCTAAAATTAAAAAAATTTTCGCTGAAATTAAATTTATTTGTTAAAAAAAATTATTAAATCCTCTTAAGGGCGTTGGATCCATGTGTTAAGCTCAAAATTCCATTCTCCATTTTATACAAGGAAAATTATAGATAAATATTTTTTCGCTCTGTAGCGCTAATCTTTTTTCAAATATAAAACTGTATATAGAGCGAAAAAATATTTAATTTCGATATTTTTTGCACAAAATGAAGAATTCTAAATCTAACTTCAAAATTCAATATTTTCAATTTACTTAAAAAATATTTCTATCAGAAATTTTCAATTTTAAATTTTCTCGCTCTGTGCGCATAATTCTAGTTAAAAATTGATTAATTATACAGAGGGAGAAAATTCCAAATTTAATAGATAGATTTGAACTTGGCTTCAACACCCTTAATCCGAGTTTTAATCTTTCGATTTTCTTTTTTGATGATGACTCTGATCATAATTGATAAAATCGACGGTATAGAAACGTAATTCTCATAAATTTTATTAAATTAAATTTTTTAAAATTAAATAAAATTTTTTAAAAGTAATAATAAGTGAGTGTGATCTTGTAACACATTTTGTAAAAGGAATATATTTGCCCGAGTATAGCCTATATTCTAAAAATAACCAGTTTTCTTTAGAACTAAATTTGGTGGGATCCTTTGTCCCCTCCACCGACATTCCTGAAAGAACAGGGACCCACCCTACGATCCTTAGCGTCTATATATTGGACTCTTTGTCACGGCTAGACTCACAATATATCTTTGTATATTTTACTAAAAGAACCAGTTTGTCTATAAATAATACTATTTATACGTAAATAGTGCAATTGTAATCTCAAACCTTGTTCTTTATGGAATATAAGTTGAGGGGACCAAATGGGACCCTCCATATCCTGTTTTAAGGGAAAGAGATGTTTTTTAGAATAAACTATACTCGGAGAGATTATTATTTTTTTAACGCCTGGTTTCAGCCACGGTTGAATATAATAGCTCTTCTGTATTAGGTCTTGACCTTCGGACGCAGCCCTTCGCTCTATACTATGTGGACCTATAGGCTCAGATAGTGAAGAGATAAGACTTTTCTTATCTCTAAAATAAGAGTGGAGGTCTGCAACTTTCTCTTCTTTAAGAAAATTGAACTACCTTAGCTAAATTTTCACCAGAAATCTGTAAATCAAGGAACGCTTTGTTCAACCCTGGCCGAAAGTCTCGGATTGAGATTCCCATCTATTCGGAAGGAAGTTTTCAATCCGAATCAATCCCCATTTAAAAAATTGTTTAAATAATAATTCTGATCTTGTAAATGTTAAGGAACAGCAGAACATCGAATCGAAGAAGCTTGAAAAGAAAAATCTCCAACCAAAGAATCGAAAAAGTCGGCCATCGAGAAGTAATACTGAAAAAAATGTGCGTCTGATAAACTATTATACGTCCCAGTCTTTTTATCCTCTTGTCCGATTGTGTGTGACCACTCTTAATGTTGATAAAGTTTTAAAAAAAGATAAAAGCTCAGTTTTTATTTTCTTATTACTTTATTGCTGTACTTGGAAAATAATTTAAGGGAGTTGGAGCCAAGTTCCAATCTAAGAATTCGATTTTTTCATTTTACTTAACAAATATTAAAATTTGAATTATTTCCCTCTGTAGAATTAATGAATTTGTAACTAGAATTATGCGCACAGAGCGAGAAAATATATAATTAAAATATTTTTCAAGTAAATTGAAAATATTGAATTTTGAAGTTAGATTTTGAATTCTTCGTTTTATGCAAAAAGTATCGAAATTAAATATTTTTTCGCTCTGTACGCAGTTTTACATTTGACAAAAGATTAGCGCTACAGATCGAAAAAATATTTATCTATAATTTTCGTTGAGTAAAATGGAGAATGTAATTTTGAGCTTAACACTTGGGTCCAACGCCCTTAAAATGGGAAATTTTAAAGTGAAGGCTGGAATTGTTTAATTTAAATTGATCACCGATTTGAAATAAGAGATTGAGGTCATTTTGAGATGAAAATTAAAAAATGGGATCACAAATCGAAAGATCTAAATTCCAACGGCGTTGATCTCTTGACTATGAAACTGAGCCATAATCATAAATTCAGATCTTGACATGGTATTTACTGTGCGTTACGCATATGCGAATCTCATCCCTGGAATATAGTTACGCATGAAGAAAATGAGATTGACTTAACAGAATGTCTCGGTCCTTTATGTCGCTGGCCAGATGAGATGCTGGTACTTGAAGTTCATCAGTTTGTATCGAGCAGTCAGTTGATTTGTTTCTTCTTGAATCTTGACCATTCCAACATTAAACTCCAACACCCGTGGATCAAAAATAGTGAGTACAATATTTTGAATTTGCAAACTCATTAATTATATTAATTATATTAATTTAGAAAAAGGAATAAATAAAACAGTTACAGATTGCAATATTTTTTTTTTAATTTTAGAATAACGATAATCTTTGTGCATAAGTTATTAAAAATATGTAGGAATTCGGAAAAGGAAATAAATAAAATAGAAGTATGTAAATGTTTATTAAAATTTGTTTATTGCAATGATTTTTTTTATTATTTTCTAACGGATAGTAAACTTTTTATCCATTTTGAAGTCCTGGAGATGATATCTTTGAAGCTGCGGGGACTTAAATATTTAATTTAACTTTTGCTTCCATACCGGGGTGGATTACACCCCAGTCTTTTTTTTTCTCTGAATTTAAAGTACCGAAACGTGAAGGAAATCGATTTAAATCAATATCTGTCAATAATTCGAGACAAAAAAATTGTCAAAGAAAATTATCCAATAGTTAATTTTTTATTAAAGTTTTTATGGCTGAGGTAGCCAACGCCCCAGTTTGGCAAGCGTTTTTTACTCCGTTAAGGTGGCAAGTAAGGGTTACAATACATCTCATGTGGATAAGAAATAAAAAGGCAAATTTCTTATAAAATTATTTTATTATAAGAAGAAAGTAAAAAATAAAAAATTTTTCCTTCTTAAAATCCTGAGAATCATGAAAATAATAATAAAAAAAATTTAATACAATCTTTCTGATGAAAACGTAAAAATATAAGTATTTACAAAGAATCGTATCACAAACTTAATTTATCGCCTTAGAATTTTTATAACCTTTTTAAAAGGAAATGGTATTTAAAACAATACGATAACAAAGAATAGCCTATTAATACTCATTAATAATAATAATATTTACAGACAATTCTATA
>CAJFCO010000118.1:0-13229 GCA_904066015.1 Synergus gifuensis
AAAAAAAAGGCTAGTTTTGGTTACAGCTTGATTATAGTGCACCTTAATTTAAGTCTAAAGACAAACTTAAATTAAGGTATAACAAAAACAAGTAGAAACAAAAACTAGACTTTTTTTTCTATTCTCACCCATTCTTCACCATTTTCTATGGTGCCTTTTTGCCCTGAGTACACAATGGATTGCAAATTGAAAGGGTGGGCCCGTGCTCACGTTCAAGAGAACAAGGACTTGCGAGTATTCAAGGACCAAAGGTTCAAGGGAGACAAGTCCATAGGTCGTCGTTGATTCCTATCCAAACTGAATATGTGGAACTCCGGTCCACGTTTCACGAACTTTGATAGTTTATTTCAAATCTGGGAGATCGATTTTTCTTTGATTTAAAATCTGATTGAAATTCGGACATCTGGTCGTTTTCTTTCTGATATTAAGATTTTCCCACGGAATGAATTTTAATCTTGAAACTAATCACTTTGACGGTCGTTTTGCTATCCTGGAACTCAGTATTGCCATTGGCGATAACCTTGAAGCTTTGGATAGTTGCAAGGCAAGATAGAATAGACTCGATTCGAGATAGAAGGATCCGTTGTGGCCAGAGGGAAAGGTTTTTTTCTAGTACGACTTGTTTGTTAGTAGGAAAGACTTACAGAAAAGTAAAACGGATTTTCGGAAGTTCATGGTCATATCCTTTTTTGTGTTTTGCATTTTTCAATGAAAATTTGAAAAATAGTATCTTGAAAAATATAACTTTTTCTATAGAATCCTAATAGAGCTCTGTCAGGAATTTAATACGAGTTATAAACGATGGATAGAACATTGATTACTATGATCAGAACGATGAAATAAAATTGCAGAGATAAGATAAATTTGTGGAGATTAACTGAACTTATGAAGATGATTGGCTGGAATTATAAAGATTAACTGAAATTATAGAGATGATTTCAAATGACCAGTCGTATCTTATCTGGAAGTCAGCCTCGATAAAGGGAATGTGCATAGGGGGAAGAACTTTGAAATATGAAGTACCATCTTTTACCTTTAAACATAATATTATTCTATTTTACTTGAATTTATGTCGTAGTTTTATCTTGCTTTTAAGAAAATAACGGCGTCGAATGAGTCATTGAAGACAAACGAAATTCTCGTAGTTACCTTGTTATGTTCGCCGATAAAGAGGACGAAGCAAAGCGAGATAAACGAACGCAAGTTGCAAGTTTGTTAACCTCAACTTTCCTCTTGCCTCTCGCCTTAATCGTTGAAAACAGACGAAACAGAAACCGCAACTCTCTCACAGATCAAGCCAAGTTTCGCAGTCGATTTTAGAACCCTGTGGAGAAATTCGACTCATTTGCTTTGTGTTTGAGGATAAAATGAAAGGAGGTGTGAAAATTAAAAATTACGGGCTTGAAATGATGACAGCATCTTTACAATTTATTTTTACAGCCTATAAGTAAAAGTTTTTATATCTACTTTCCAATTAAATACAATCTCGTTCCAATCGCTGGATGCTATTTGTTTTCAAGAAAGATAAATCGTTTTAAATCTCGTTCGAATTCAGTACTGCGGTCGTCGTTACTTGAAGCAATTAGATCTTTATTCGAAAAGCTGCTTACGGCGTAATACCTTCTTTACTTTTCTCTTTCTTAGTCATCAAGAGAGTGTAATTGAATTCGAGTTGATCTTCCATACCTCTTACAATTATTATTCGCGAATAATCTGCTTGCAACTCAGCCTGACTTGAGCCAGTTAAAAACTGTAAGCACATTTTTCTCTAATCAGAAATTAATGCTACCTCTTTGGAGATAATTGCTTTATTGAATCATAATCAGACTCTGGAAAATTTTTAAAAATTAATATCAAACACTGAGTAACTTTTAACGTTTAAAATCAAGATGGAATCCTAACGAGGAATAAAGAACAAAAAATGGAAATCTTAAATAATCAAAAAAAATTTTAGTTATCACTTTAATTTCTGTGAACGGAAATGGACGAGAGAAATTAATTATTAATTTCGATGTTTTAATGTTTTAGCGTCCATTGCATGTTTTTTACTTCCTTCGAATTCGACGTCGCATTATAATGACATATTACAGAAATGCTTCAAGATTTAAAATTTATAAAAAGTACTTTTCCGGGAAAGTCAGAAAGTGCGATTTGACGATGAAACTTCTAGTAGAAACTGAAGAACAAAGCAGGAGGTCTTGCTAGAGTTGTTTGCCCGCAACTCGCTGGAACTAATATTGCCTTCGATAACGTAGCACAAGATTAATGTGAGATCGCGTGTTTTCGCCCGCGATGCTTTCCCAAGTTTAAATTCGCTCAAAGTAAGACGAGCGATTAGAAGAAAAAAAAAACCTGTAAAAGAAGAAATCCCGATCTGTTCTTCAATTTGTATCCTATAGGTCAAGAAACGAGTTTTTTTTTGCGATGGACTCTTGTATATTATTGAAGTCTATCATTTCAAGGCAATCTCTTCTCTCGGTACTTTATAGTATATAACTATAACTATGTATATATATTTTTAGATTATAATCAGATTAAAGGATTGGAAATTGAACAATTTCAGAATATGTAGCTGTACATTTTCGATCCATGGGATCTAGTCGTAAACTGAAATTGATTTTGCACATGCGAGTTTTATTACAGTCTCACATATGTCCTTGCGTCCCATAGGACACGAGACATGCGAGTTGTTTGCGATTAAGTACCCACCAGAGATAAAATTGCGCCGCATGCAAAGAGGTAAAGAAAGACGACGTACGATCGTCCCGCGTGCAATTTAAAATTGGATGCAACTATAGTGCGAAAATAAACAGCAAGAAAACACACATCGAGAGATATCAGCTTCTCACTATTTTGCTGAGTCCTTCCAGATAGAGATGTCGATTCAATTCTTCCATGAGAATAGAGTATTCACGGAAAGAAATTGAGGCTCTTGGAAAATAGATTCTCTCAGTTTTGTGCATTGGATTTTGTAAGGTGCTGAAAATAATAGAGGAAAATACTCCTTTGTAGCAAAACGAGATTTTCATCGATTTGATATATCGGGTTCGTTTGAATAAAAAACATTCTGTATTTAAGAACACACTTTTCAATAAGGTGATTTTTTAATGCCGAGAAAGCGTTAAACAAATTCTTGTTTATTTATTTGAGAGATTCGATCTTTCGTAGGTGTAGTAAAACTCTGTACATAAATAACTACGTTTCTACAGCGTTATAAAATACATAAGAGTCGATCACTCGAACTGAAGCTACAGCAACAGCGTGAGAGCCTCTGCACCTGCAACGTTCTCTAGACTTTTCGTATTCGAGTTCGAGGGATATAATTTATTCATAGAAGGAGGCTACGAGAGCAAATTGTTGCTCGGGAGCGATACACAAAGCAGTATCACCCTCGTTACTCCAAAACGAAGGGAGGCTAGTCTTCCTTGGAGCATCCAATATGCGCAATAAAGCCACTTTGTACCGGAAGCAAAACCAAAATGGGAATCTAATTTACTTCTCTATGAATCACAAGATCGATTTCTTGAAAAGGGATATTTTTTTCGGATTTTATAAGTATTAACGAGGCGCATGAATATTCCCCAAATTTGATTTAACCCAAGTTTCATTTGACCGAAAATCAAGTTATCTTTATAACTTTTTATATTTTTGACTGTATCGAATTGTTATTTGACATAATTTCGATTTTCCCAAATAACCAGATGACCTAATTTTCATTTGCTTCTGTTTTTCTAGTAACAGATTACTCTATGTTTTCAAAAAATAATTAAATATCATTTATAAAGATTTAATATTCAGTATAAATGTTGACATTTCACCCTAATAAACGCCATAACTCACGTCGACTTCGAGGTTTCAAATATTGTCGGAACGCTTGTTTTGTGACGGCAGTAATAACTAACCGTTTGCAAGAACTATATAATATAGCATCTGTCTTGCGTGCATATGCAAATGAAAGATGCGTGTCGAGTAAAATTATAATCGAAAATGGAATCGATTCGGCATGACTAATCGATAAATAAGTAGAACGATAAACGAGTGCTGAGGGGGTTCAAAGATCCAGGTGCATATTAGCCCTTAGCTAAATGGAACTTTTACCTCTTTTGTAATCCTTTAGTGTTTTGAGAAGTTTGCTCATGATGAAATTGAATTTTCAATTGATTAAATTTATTCAGGCTTCCAGTGTAAGGAATTTTAGGATTTTGAAAACTTACTTTATTTACTTCATTTTTGTCCCTCTATTAATTCCTCCGTTAAATTCAATATCTACAAGGGAAAATAGAAATTGATGTATTAATACCAATAAATTTGAAAAATTGAACGTTGCGGGTAATATTTACCCAGAATTCGGGGTAAATATTACACTTGGTTTTTTCTGTATGCATATCATGGAAGACGAGCCGAAAAGAGATTTTTATGGTGAAAAAAATTGTTTTATGGTCTTTTGTCTTGATTTCGTGTTGTATAAGATATAGAAGAGAACGTATATATGCATGATCGCTCAGGTCGAAAGGAATTCGATCGTTTCTCGCGAACAAAGCCCGCCAAAGCGTGATATGTATTTATTCATTAAAGAGACACACGCAAGCAGGATACAGAGGGATTGTGGCGAAGGATGGGGGTTTATACGAGAGTGCAATTGCTGTAGAAAAATGAGAGAAAGGGAATTGCTGGGTACGCGGTCCAAGGAAAAATATGTCCAGTACGTGTTCTCTATAACATAAGATGATAAAATGACGTGTTCCAGACGTCTTATGAGATTTATGAACCTTTAAAATGTTCTCTCTTGCTTTCAGGAAAAATAAAATTGGAAAATTCAATGAACAGAAACTTGGAAAATGTATGAGGAATTTTAAATTGTTGGGAGTAAATTTCATCTATCTGAGAGCCTAGAAGCTGGATAATTATCCGAGTGATTATTGTGTTTTTAATATAATTATAATAATCCTATTTCATGCTCCTCTGATAGACTTGGGAATGTCTTTAAATTATAATAAACTTGTTCAGAGTAATTCGATATGCATTCATTATAACGTAAAGTCTTGAACATACGAGATTAAATTTAGATTAGGCTATTGATAGAGTTTCTTTTTTGTGATTATGTGACGATGATGATTTTCACGGGATAAATGAATCGTTTTTTTTACTTTTCTAGACTGAGAAGAGTTTTTTTCTGAAAATTTTGCATCTTTATTTTCTCGGACAAAAGAGTTTTTCTCGGATGTCTATGAAAAATTGATTAGGTTTGGTGTTAAAGGAGCGGAAAAATCGAGATTCATCCAGATAAAAGCTCACTGAACAATGCAAATGCCAGGTTCAGCTATAGATCGAGTGCATATACTTCTTACGTTTCTCATCTGGATTTTATGTACACCCCTTCTTTTACAAATGAGAAAGAATGGAGGTCGATTACTAAAAACGAGATTTTTCTTCCTTCTCTCAATCATCGCTCGACAATTCGCATTCGCATGATAGATTCGCGAATAAAAGCTTCGAACAATCGAAGTGGAAGCGCATATACAGATAGAAAAACGGTTATTGCTTTTCTACAAACATTTCAATTAAATTAATTCTAAAAGAAGGATCATATAGTGTATGTTTCATTCTTGTATGACACATTCATTACGTACTCAGAGAGAAACAATAGTGAAACAAGCATGCAAGTCGGAACTTCCTTTAAGTGCGATTTGTATGCCTGGTGTACAAAACTGAAATTTGCATCATTTACATGTGAAGCAAAAAATCTTTTCACCTTGTAATCTATTTTAATACTATGTATTTGAGAAATTTTTTTGTATTTGTTTTACGCGAGGGGAGTGTTTACGAGTTGGGGAAAACGTATGAGAAGGATAGTTTGTACCAGACTAGCTCTTTACAATTTCCAACTGTATATACCTACCCCCTACGTAAGGTTCACAACTAAGCTTATTTCATACATAACCATGATTTGCAGGCAAACTCAGTTTGCCCAGCTAAGTACTATCTGACATAATTCAAAGGTGCATGGAAAAGGGGAGCAAAATCCTTTCTGCTATAATAATTTCTCTCTTTTTATATAATATAAAATATTTTATATAATATTTTAATTCCTAATGCAGTTGCTCAAAGTAGTATTTCAAGGGGATTTTCTGAACCATAAGATGTTGTCTTGGAAAATGAATAGAACATGAATGAGTCTGGACAAATCCGAAAGCTGTAAACGTCTGCGGTGAAGGTCTTGGAGAGCTTCTCCACCTCTTTACCACCCACATTTTGCAAAGGCCATCTTTCTCATGCTCCTGGGTCAGTCAGGACTAAACACTCGAGTACCTTAAGTTTGAGCCTACTCACATTAATAGCTCCGTATAGAATCCACTAACTCAGGATCATATATCCCAGCATGAAAGCTGGGATCGATACGGTCGCCATGACAACGCAAGACTCCTACAGGATACAGCGATACATCTCAATAGAACGTTCGCTCGTCATCCAACCTCCTCGCACTTTTCCACCTTGCTCTTACTTTTTTCCCTCTCTCAATGACTCCCCCTCATCTCAAAACCCAAATCCTTTGCGCCAGAACCAGCCATCAGACTATTTTACTTGTTCGTGAGGCGAAAGCAGACAGCTTTTAATTTGAAAGACTGAGACTGTTGCCAGGGCAGGCAACATGGTTTTGCGAAGGTTAAGGTTATTCGGAAGCTTATTTTCTGTAGTTAGGATTGGATGCTGGGATGATGAAAAAGAAGAGGAGTCGAGAAGGGTACATTTTTTATATATTTTTTCTAAAGAATGCAAGATTCAAAATTTCCTGGTGGAAAGTAGTTGTATATAATTCAAAAAATAGCTCACCAAAGTTTCAAACCCCCTGCGAATTTGAAACTCACCCTACTTCATTCCTTATGATTAAAAAAATCATCAAAATTACCCTAATTCGTTGGGTCAACATTTTTTTGTGTTGATAATAGGTCTTCTCAAAGCTAAAAGACACTTCAGAAACTTTCATCTCCCAAATTCATTTGGAAGTCACCCCATTATCATCCCTTAGACCTACAAAATTCACTAAAAATTCTAAAATACTAAAATATACTCCAAAAAATGTTATCCCCCTGGCTCATTTGGAAGTCATCTCATATCATCCCTTATTATATTATTATTGTTTTGGATAGTTTTGTAAAGTGATAGTAGTTTTAATTAGAATATGAGCAAATGTTATTTAAAGAATTCCTTATTTTTAACTATATTAAGGGAAAAATAGAATTATGAGTAACACATTATTGCTATACAATATTCAATAAAAAAAAAGGATAGATCAGTGTCGTTCAACCCACCATGCCAGACTGACTCGACCGTTCGATAATGTCGCGAGCATAAAAGCTCGACTTTATAAGGACGTTACATTAAGATTTATCGAGGGTATTATTCAATGCACAACAATGAGAAAATTGCAAGAGAAATTGTTTCCAAACAGTCGTGAAAACTTCTTCCATTTTTCTCAAGAATTGTAAGTTTTTGTTTTAGGAGGATTTTTCTTGTATATAAGAAAAATATGTATTGTAAAATGAAATAACATCCACTTTTACCTTGAATTTTAATTTCTTACGAATTATCGCTATCTCAGTATCATTGAATTAACCCTGCAATTATTACCATGGCGTTAATTAAATTTGTGTGATTTATCTATAGATCGCATTCAGTCAATCGATTCTCAATAAGTTTACAAACAATTGTGACAAGTTCGCTTACTGATTTATACAAGACCACTAATAGATGCGAACAAAGCACCAATAGATGATGACTCAAGGAGTGCCTAGAAACGCTGACCGTGGACTGAATCGGCAACATTGATTGTCCCACAAAGGCCAATCAATGCTGCATTCATCTAAGACGCATCGGATTTACCTTCGTCTTTCGATCTGGTGAAAGATACGAGAATCTCATAGAATTTTCAATTCAACAATGAGACTGAAGTTTGCAACGTTTACGATAAACGAAAATGAAAATATTTTTCTTTTTTCTAAAACTTACAAGATTCAAAATTTTATAGTGAAAAGTAGTTGTATACGACCCAAAAAATGACCCACCATAAAAGAAATTTCTTTTTCTTCGACTCAACATGTAACCGATTCACATAATTTGAAAACTATGTATAACAAAGTGAATGAATTGAATCAATTGATATGAATCTTATTACGAATAAGTTTTTAATATCATATATTAACCATATGTTTTTTTTTGTTTCAGGTAAGTCCTCGGATTTATAATCTCTAAAACATCTCCACAAAGAGATTTCTTTCGCAAGATCATGTAAGTAAATTTATTGGAATAAAACCTTGGATCATATGAGGAAATTAGATCACGATACTGACCTACCACATCTGCGTTTCGATTATATCCGACGAGTATTTAAAATTCTTGATATTGCGTACCATAAATTACCTTTCTCTAAAGAGGCATTTGTTTACCGAGAGCAAAACAAAACAGCATGAATGCAATGCTGTCTGAGATCCCCAAAGTTTTTTGCACACCTGGGGCAAAAAAGTGACCTTCCTTTTCGAGCCAGCTGAAACCGTGTCGACAGAATCAGTCTCAAGTCTGGATCAGCTGCCGCACCTGTCACGCCTTGTAATTTTATTCAGTCGTTTCACTTTTGCTCTTTGCCTTCTTTATTTTTTTTGTTGTTGTCTCGCATTCAAAGACAAAACATGAAACGCTGTTGTACATTATGACTAAGGTCAACCAGACCAGGAATTACTCTTCATTATAAATCGAAAGTAAAATAAATTGCAGGGTAGAAATATTGGCGAATTCGATCCGACCACTTGCGAAAGCTGCAGCATTATAATTTCACCTGGGGCAGGGGACACAATTTTGATTGTATGATTGTATGATATGAATTAATGTACAATTTATTTCAAAGGGGAAATAATGTTTCTGGGTTCAATTCTTAAATTACTCTCCAAATCGATTTGATAGCGTGACAAACTGCTAATATAATCATGGAGAGGGGGAGTTACGCTCTTTCCATTAATGCTTCGAAGATAAAATTCAGTTGATATGAAATTATACAATTGTTTGCCCTATTGAATGCAAAGTTCTTTTTTTCCTTCTTTTCTTATCGGATGGCCGATTTGTTGGAGGAAAAGTCAAGACGACGGGGAATAATAATTGACAAAGTCATTCAACCAGGGATGCCTTTTGTAAAATAGTTCGTCCATTAGTGGAAACGATTCACGCTAGGTGCACTCGTGAACCTGAAAAATGGATTTTCTCGAAACGAGTCGTATCGTCACAAGGGGGAAATTTCGTCGATATTAAAGAGCTTTCACAGTCGTTTTCAACGTCGAGTGTGTAATGGCGCCCACGACTTCTAAAGAAGAAAAGTAATCAATCAAACTGCTTCCATCTGATAGGCCAAAATAGTTTAAAAATTTTAAATATGTCTTATTAGTTATACAAAATTTTTATTTTTAATCCAAGTTTATAGAAAGTCCTTGGGAGCCAAAAAAAAGGGGATCACATAAATTTACGTAAAATTCACGGGAATTTTCAATTTCGGGAATTTCCAAGGAAGTGTTTACCTTTATCGTCTGGATTCTGGAAGTAATATATAAATGATGTCTTACTCGCAGAGGGTGATAATAAATATTGATTTTTTTCGTAATATGCGAAGTTTTGTGCTGCAAGCGGGCAGAAAAGTTTCTAAAATTACGTTATCTCATTTCCTAGCATTGCATTTCATCCTTAATAATGTTTTGGTTCCTTTTTCGTGTCTCCTTCCACTCTATCGTCAAGGGCCATCCTCGGGGGGTGGAAGTTGGAACCGAGTACAACGAGTGCATCCCACAATCGTTGAAAGTATTCTATGTAGTAGGTAGGAGTTTCAAAACCCGGAGGAATACTTAAGTTTCCACTATATTTTCAAGTTATCTCACTCAACGAGTACGGAGTAATAATAACAAGGGCGACTTTATCCCTCACACGTAGGAAAATCGAGAGCAAAATAAAAACAAAACAATAAATAAAGAAGGAAAAAGGAGATTGTTAGCCATTTTTCTATCGTGATTAATGCTTTTTCCTCAGCCGATGGATAAAAAAATCTAAAAAAACATGAAAAGAGAAGTTCCAATCGTGCGAAACATAATATTTTGTGTGAAGAACTTGGGAAACTTTTCAAAGAATAAATATAGAGACTGAGAAGTCTGCTCTTTTTAAAGAAATTTTAATCTGTTTCTGCAAGTTGTGCACCTTGTTGTCTGGCTTGCGGTCGGTGTACCTACTGCTTCTGGGAAGATAGAAGATTATTGTGCCACTCTGTTCCTCTTCTTTTCCCTCGCGTTCCTTAGTTGTGGCTCCAACAGACTGGATCAAGCTTCTGCAATCTAAATTACCCAAAGAAGAGACAATGCCTAAGGGCGACATAGACATAAAGTCTGTTTTACTGCCTTTGCGTTTATCATTTGTTGAAGAAACATAAGATACCGTCTTCACCATCACAGTAAAACTCTGAAAATCGATTGCTGAGAACGATTAATTCATGTTGTGCTAGACTGCCAGCTAAGATCCTAGATACAGGCATTCTAGATCTTCTTGATCCTAAATGTAAACAGAAAAGCTTGAAGGAAGAACTAACATAGTTCGTTTACCGACGTGCGTTTATACTGACGATTTATCCTAACGACTGTTCTTATCGCCTAGTCTTGCACCCCCCGAGACCGATATTTTCCCAACCTGGCGTTAATCTGTATAAGTTACCTACCCTCCACCAGAATCAAGTTAGTCGAGCTCGGAAAACGGATGACTGGCTCCAAAGGCTTCTCTTGCTGCATCTAATGCGAGGATCTACGTGCATTAACTATTAATCTCTGAATTTGTTATCCCATTCGATTTCAGAATTTCCAACGCGAGATGGATTGCGTGCCTCGAAATTTGAATCATGCCGACGGATTAATGGAATATGTTGAATTTAATGCGGGCTTCAAGTTAGAGCGATGGCTGGAATTGGAGAGGGACTTGGCTTCTATAATGTATAGAAATTTGTCGCAATTCTGCATTACGTTGGATTTTGATGTTTTAGGATTTCATGAGGTGATTGACATCAGGGTTTTTTAAATAAAATTGACTCTTTTTAATGAGTTTTCTTGATGCAATTATCAGTTGAGTAGCGAGGAATGCTCTGTGGAGAAGTGCACTACAAGCAAGTTGCGTGTGTTCATCCATCGCATCGGTGTGTTTTGTGTTTACACTTTGGAGAGAACGTACGTGAACACTGAACATAGAGCATTGCCAGCTGGTCTTATCTTAAGGTCCTTGGACTCACATATAACGATGAGTTTATATGTGAGCGTCCAGTCGAGTCAGAGACTTCTTTGTCGCTGCTTACTGCTTACTGCTTATTGCTTAGACGATGCAGCAAGGTGCAACCGGTAAATACGAGAGAAGAGTTCGTTGACCCTAATGCCGCCAGTCATCTGTTTATATTTTCGCTAATTTGTTTAGCTGCTAACCACCGTCAGCAAGAACCAAACGGCAAACATATGCAATGTTAGAACAATTTACCTCAAGTTGGCCACCTGTCAGGGAAAATAGAAATTGATCTTTTAATAATAATAATAATAAATTATAGTTTATTTAGCCGATTTTAGACGATTTCCAAGGATTTCGAAGGATTATAAAGAATTTTAAGGCATGCAAGATGATATTTTCTTATCTTGAAGTTGTAAATAAATGGCGTGACTACAAATGCTCGTATTGATCTCACTTATGAGCCCCTGTTTCAATGATCGATGGGGCGATTGAACCCAGCGTGTATAATTCTAGCAAAAGCCATATAGAGAAATTATGGTCGAACCATACTGTACCATGCCATAAATTTATGAAAAACTTTCTTTTGAGCAAATGTTATCCAATGCAAAACTGCATTACTGAAGAATAAGAGTTTCATTATATTGGAGAAAATATTTAAAATGATACCATTTCGTTTGTGTTTAGATGTATAAAGAGTTTGAAAATTATATCTTATAGATATTCATGGTTGGTTGGCTCTTAATTTTAAAATACTGTTATGTGAACATCCCCTTACTTGCCGTAAAAAGAGAAGATTTCCTTTATCAAGCTTAGCTTCGCCTTTTCCTTTTGTTCTCATTTTTTCTCGTTCTTTATTTTTTCTCTGTTTCAACCTTAATCTTCACTCGTTTCCTCTGAAGAAAACCAGGTGCGCCCAGCAAATGCGAAGTACTAGAAAATAACTGACTTTCGTCACGCCCTGCGCAACGAGAATACGCTTTGAAGTAATGAAGCAAAATTTCAAGTTTTCTGAAATTTCTGAAAGTCATAGTTGTAGAAGTAAAACGTGGTTCTTTTTACACTTGACCTATTGCTTTTTGCATTTAATGACTTCTAGATTTATTTATTTTTCTCCCAGTTGCACAAGTCGTCATAAAGGTTTGCCTTTCTGACAAATTCCCATTCTAGTCGACAATTTCTTTTCCTTTTTTCGTAAATAAACTGTCCCTTTCGTCATTCTTCGTCCATTCCTCGCCTGTAGCGAATGAAAAATCAAGCCCCGCTGAAAGTCACTCTTTTGTACCAAGCAATAAAATTTCCTTTCTTCCCTTGAAGCAATTAACGAATGTCTCTTAGAAATATTTTGTTTCGTTAAAAACGAACGGTTAATAGAACCTTAAACTTAGAAATTAAATTTTTGTTTGCTTAAAGTGTACAAGTTTTTTCTTTTCTTGGACCTTAAGATCTTTCTGAAATGCCGCTACTCAGCATTGAAAAAAAAATAGGTTGTTGGGTCAATTACTTTGGCTTGTATTGCTTTTTGCTATTTATTTGGCCACTTTTCTTGTTAGCGTTAAAATTCATATTGTTTCAGTGAGTAAAAGTTCGAAAAAATTCCTTGTAAGTCAAGTTGTACAAGTGATTTTTATAATTTTTAACAAATGACTTTTCTTACATCTTCAAGGCGAGATTAGATTCTCGCAAGAATCCCGCATTGCATCGACTTAATGTGTGAAAGAGTCTAGACACTTATAGAGTGCTACGTGAGACCATAGAGAAGGTCAACGAGTGGTCGTTCCGACCTATTAAAAACAAACAACAAAGCCCTGTTCCTACTTACATTAAAAATTTGAAAATTAATTAAAATTGCAGTATAATCTAACAATTAGGTTTTATTTTTAAGATCAAATTTTAAAGTATGACATCACTATTTACCGACTGTATTCAAACTAAATACAAACTTT
>CAJFCO010000118.1:13329-50437 GCA_904066015.1 Synergus gifuensis
AGTTGCACAATATACTAATAATTTGAGGGAGGTATCTTTACCTTTATCTTCTTTATCTCGACCTCTTGGTCGACGCCACTGAAGTTGGTCAAAAGGATGTGTTTGTGAACCTGTATTTTCAGAAGGACGAGAGCATGGCTTGTCGGATGTGATCTGCAGGTTCGTTTAAACGAAGCGTTAATAAAAGAGGAGGAATAAAGCCAGTCGAGCCTTTCTTCCCGACGCTAGTTTCCTCTTCCGAGTATTTTAAAGGGCTCGATCTTTTACAATTTAAAGGGACGAGTTTAGCTGCCACTTTTCAAGACAAGTGAGACATGTCACTATTTTTAATTTTATTTTAACAAGGCTGTCAATTGAAATTATGTAATCCTCATTTAAAATCCTGTAAATTCCAAGAAGGAGGAATTGTGTTTGGTGCCTGTTTCTCTGAAAAGGATGGTGTAAATCCTTTGTGCAATTTTAATATGAATATTCAAAAGTAAGAGAAAATATCTATTGAAGGTAAAAGTGTCTTCAGCCTCAGCAAATCATTGCCTCAGAGAATTCAAATGTACGACGTCGCCCTTTCTGAGAAAGTATTCCATTAAGTATCTTTCCAGGAGTTGGGTTCCGGTTAGAATAAAACTGGGATGTGCATATATAACTATATATATATTATATATACATATAAGATGTAGATACAATGTATAATATGTGAAGTATAGAGTTCTGATACAGAGAGAGTAAAACCTGAATCAATATCTATATGGCGCTCTTTGAACTCCCGCGACATTACACACGAACTTGGAACAATGTTAAAAATGCTAATCCAATCAATGATAAAACAATGTTTGCCACTTCCTGATAAGAACTCACGTGAAAATTTAATTCTTTTGAAAGCATTGCTCCAATGTGACTTAGTCACGTAACAATGTAAGAATAATGAAATTATATGAAAATTCTATCGAGTTTATAGAACTTTAAACAACCTTCGGGTCTTAAAAATATTTTATATTAAAAATTTCGTTATATTTTCGATTAAAACCCAAAGTACATAGTACCTAAAATATCTTTTTGATGACATGCTCTATGTATCATGTGCCCTTAAGCATACAAACTGTATTTTATAAACCGCGTGAAATTTCATAGTTCGCGAAGCACGGTGGCACCGTCGTTCATCAAAACATGGATTAACCTTTTTGTCAACCTTGGAGAGACCGGCAGAATATTACGACGGCTTGTTTCACGCCCACTAGGAGTAATTATCATTTTTCCAAACCAGAGGTGAACGTTTTATTCGTCTGGACCATTGCCAAAATTTTTCTTATACACTAAACTCGATCTATTTCCAGAATTCGAGTTATATTCCTTATGTTTTATATAAATGCATAAAATAATAAAAGAAAAATCTATAAGCAATGCAACTAATAAATTATTGTTTTTTGTTTCAGGTAAGTCATTTTACTGTGCCATATCTGCAATTAATTTTGCAAAAATTTCGACAGTAAGGTAAAAAGTCTGAGTATTTTTCATAGGATGTTTTTATTATTCAATTCTACAGCATTTTTCGTAAAACAGAGACTCTTGTATTTTATAAAACACACATGAAAATTGATATACGTTTATTTTTTGCGCGAGACGGTTCCGGGTCAGAGAACTCGCGTACAAGATTTTAACTTTAGATTACCTGAAAATATGATCTTGCCGGAAATTGCAACCATTTCCATGTATAAGCGAACCATTAACTGCGCAGAGCTTGCACATAGAAACTTTATATTTAAATTTAAACCAACTGGATTCTATTCGAAAGGATGCTCTTTTCTTTTCCCAGCTTTTTTTTTTTTAGAGGTTTCGTGATTCCAATAAAAGTAAAGATTTCAAAGTCACTGTTGGAACTAATGTGGGATTTCCATGGCAAAAGAACTTTTTTACAGATGTTATATGGTTCTTTGTTTTTTAGAATACTATTACTTTTTTTGAATCCTTTGACAGAGGGTTTTCTAATTTATTTTCTGCAATCATGTTCCAGTCGTTCGTTCCAGCCTCAAGATATATAGATGTTTGATCACTGAACTCGAAAAGCTCGCTTTACCCTGACAGCATCCTGCTGATGGAACTTTACGTTGACTCCATCGACCGCTATTCTCGTTCAAAGAATCCTTGCTTATTTATCCGCGAACTTTATGGAGCTTGAAAAACCCTTTAAGACAAAACAATCTGTCTTCTATCAGATTTCAATTTCTTGATTTAGAGCACAGATTTTCCAAGTAAAAATATGCTTTGCACTATTTGAATCAAAGCACTCATTCTTCTTGAAAATCCAGCCTTACTTTGGAAAACCTTTTGCGTCAAATGGTCTCTATTTTATTTTTACTTCTCACCATGGATCAGCATCTGTTTAAGATGAACCTTAGTTATCAGGTTCCAACCACATCTGCCCTTTCATTTTGACTCAGAGAAAATGCTAACTAAGACTTTCGTTTCAGATCTTGGATCTCATCCTATATTTTTCCTCAACCCCAATCACAGACTATTATTTTTATAATGTCGCACCTCTTAAACTCGTTAGACTATCGTAAAGTTGAATTAAAGTACCGCAGATTAATTAAGCGAATTCAATCAATATCTCTAATTATAATCCTGGCTTTCTGAATCCAACTAGCGGACTTAATTTATAGGCGTCATTTTTATCGAGAATGAAAGGATACTAATTATTACTTTATCAGCTAACGAGATTTTATAATGATTGCAATCACAATTTTCAAACTGAGTTTTGTGTGCATCATTTTAGAAAGAATTTGTGATATTTCCTTAATCAAGAAGAGTAACTTATAGCTCTGACATTTGTGTGTTTTCGTCTGCTCGCATTTCTTCGTCCATGACATCATGGCGGAAAGGAAGCTTGAATCCAGGGTGCATTTCTGTTTGGGGACGTTGAGTATGTGTTCACAGACCATTAGTTCGAAGGAGTACATCCTATTACGTTCGTATCCATAGACACTGCATGAATATAGGAGAATTCTACATAGGCATAAACCATTCTTGAAATCCCATTCCCTTGGAGATTTGTCGCAGAAAATTATTTCAAAAAGTCTTAAGGTGATTCTCCAAGGACAGAAGATTTAGAACTTACTCCTAGTAATTTCAGTATATTCATCGAATAAAACAAAATTTTAATCAAGCAATTTTAGAGAAACAATCGCATATAAACTAGAAACAGTTTATTGATTCATTTGTATTGAAAATAATTCTGTATGAAAGAAACTTGTAATGCCTATTGTTCTTTTTACAATATTTCTAGATGAAATAGAATTGGGAACAATATTTCGTTCATTTGAACGTTCAGAACTTTTTATTCATGAAAGATGAGTTTTCATAGAGTTAGCTTTCACTTCAGTTTTATCAATATATTTTTATAAGAAAAGTGATTGAACAGGGCAAGCGCTTGTCGAACAAAAGAGAGTCGTGGGTGTTTAAGTGTTCTATACATTCAAACTAGTAGGGCCGTCCATTATCGCGAGTTTATGTTGCTTTGTAGTGCTTACGCAGCTTACGTATATTGCATTGCTTCGTGGTTCTCATTAATCGTACACCCACCGCGTCCTCACTGTATACAGTTTTCACTATCCGCAATTTATCATTGTTATCGACAGCCTCCAATCGACAACATAGGACACAATTTTCGCTACTCTAATTCTACTAATAACAGAAAATTATGTTTTTATTGCAGTTAGAGGATGATTAATATTGAAAAATCCCATGTAGGAAACTATTCAGGAAATACTTTGGGAAATCATATAGTAAACTATATTGGAAATCCTGGATCCTATATAGTTTCCCATATAGTTTCCTACATGGAAAGAAATTTGAAATATCTCAATTAGGTATAGTTTACCGTATGGTTTCCAATATAGTTTCCTACACGGGATTTTTTAAATAGGATTAGCTTTTAGACATAGCTTCGAGCATATAGCTTTCATGAATCATGAGAGATATTGGTTTACTATTAAATCATCTCGGGAACGAATAATTTAAACATTAATGACTATGACAATCGACTATTATGCCTCCATACATTGCGGCTAATGAAAATATAGAAATAGGACATAACGAGCCGGCTTACTATAATAGTACATCCTCATCTGCCTCTCCCTATTTCTTTTGCATCATAACGAGGTTCAATTTGCATCCTACTACTAGGGACTCGCAGCATTGAAAACAAATACAATCGAATTTGTATGCACTCTAGAAGTAATTAAAGCGCTCTACAGTTGCTTCGTGTATTTACATACGATGATGTAAAATTCTCTCATTTACCGCGTTTGGATTGAATTTGTAAACATGTTTATCCTGCCATTCACCTTATCCTTGAAAGTAAAAGCAATATATATATTTATCGCAAGATGTGATTATCTGATTATAGAGAAATCGGAACGTGTTTGTAAGAGTACTCTATGCAAATGACGCAAAATATCAACAAGCAGAAGAGGAAGAACCGTTGACCCGATGGTATGAAAATAATGAAAGGAAGTTATTAATTCCGCGAGGTTATTATTTAAACATAACATCGTCATTCGATCGGTTTCTACCTTTACGCTACAATTTTCATACCACCGCTTTTGTAGGATTGAATCTATAATTATATAATTCTTGTGGGAGTTGATTTTCGAAAATTTTATTCTCTTTTCAATAAAGATGGAAATAAAATATCCCTTTCGCTTGAATATATTACCTAGAATTTACGTTTGTATTGATCTGCAATATTATTCATGCTTTCGGGTCGTCCCATCTCGACAGATATGTCTATATATAATTCACATGAACCATGGCTGGTCTCTACACATGCATTGCTTTAAATTATTACCAATGCGGTAACTCCTCATTCCACACACCTTGGTTGCAATCCATTCTCCGTTTGATACTTGATCTCCGGAGATTCAAGTTATGTTACCAAATTGAAAATTTTCGTGTCTACGAACAGGACGTATGTCGACTTCAACTTCCGGGTAACTTGCCACAAAGTTTATAAACTCGACGGAAATTCGCAGTTTGGTTGACTTGACACGTTTCTGAACAACGTTTCCTCCTTTACAACTACGTCTAATATTAACTACTTTATACAAATGGCAAGGTTTCAAAGGGTTCAAATTAGAATTTTCAACTGCTATACATCTTTTATTTATGGAGCGTGTGAAATGAATAAGAGTAAAGTAACAATAGAAAAATGATTTAAAAGGAGTGAATAGTTGATAAATGCTATTCAATAACGCTTGTCATTCAACAAAATGGGAGAAAAAAGGAAAGCCTCGGAAATTAATCGAGGTACGGTGAATGTTCGGTGTGCAATATTGAGGCTTTAGATCGCCTGGTTTTGACAGCATTTCTTCTCACTCGTTACGTACTGCAAATTGCCCGTAAACCCCACTCATAGTGGCTCTCTTTTTAAAATGAGAATAACGTGTTTTGTCATAAAACCGAAAAATTATTTTTTCGAATTCTGCTTTGAAACACACGGAAATAAACATATGCACTCTCTGTAAATAAAAAAGAACTGGAATTTGAATGCTCTTTGATGGAATTCCTTATCGAAATTTTTATGGAAATTTTGTTGTAAGTAAAGAATTTACCATAATGTGCAAATTGAAGATTTTTCGAGATGAGAAGTGGAGTGCACTTATTGGTAAGACTTTGCACTGATCAAATACTTGGTGCATCGACTTTCTGTTAGCTTCAAGTTGACTGAACATCCAAAGCTGGCTTTAAACCCTTTTGATAAGCTCGAGAATTCTCAACATGCCAAGTTTGCAGTCAATTTTACAATGTTTATTATAGCTTCCAACATCAATACTCTAATCACCACGTGGTTCTAATTACAATCTATCTATTACAAACCTCTAAGAATTTTCAGGGTGTTGTTGATTTTATTTTTGATACGGGAAGTGGATTTCCGGTTTGAAGAAAACTTTTACGAATAATCAATCTAAATATTTTTATTTAACACTTGCAACTTTTGTTCAATCTTTTGAAATATTTTGAATTATTTTCAAATCCTTTAAAAAGAAACATTGAAATCCTTTCAATATTCTAAAATCCTTTAAAATCTTTTTAAATAAAAAAATTCCTGGAGTTCTTATGAAATCTCTTGCAAATCCTAGAATCTTTTTGAATGAGATCATTATGATGTTGAGGGAGGGAGAAATAGTGATTAGAGAAGGGGGAACAGAAAAGGGATTTCACCTCCCTAATCGAGGTAGGGTCGTAATAATGCGCTGACAAGACAGAGAATATAGAGTCTTGCACGAGACAAGATCTAGTGCAGCCATAACTCAGATGGGGAATGGTCCAGGGTCCTTCCGCTCAAATTCCTAACAGAACCATCGAGCTTCGACCTCATCCTCTTCCTCTTAAAACTCCTTCCTCTTCCTGTTCTTCTTATTGTTTATCGACGGATCTGCCAGGGTATGTTCTTTCATCTTCTTCATGCAAGAGTACTTCGCCTCCACTTTTATTACCTATTCTCTGCTGTTTCTGTTGTCGACGAATTCACTCTCAGATTTTGCATGTGGTACTTACTTGTCTCTCTTCAAGTTTTATCACTAAATCCGAAATTCAATCTTGATGTTAAGATACTTATATTTTTTAATTAAATATATTAGTTTAGAAACTCATTACTGACTAAATATTGTCAACATTGGAAATGAAATGATAAAATAAAATCTTTCGGCAATTAGAGTGTTATAAAAAGGGGAGAGAGAAAGAGAACAATTAGACCCAATCTTGTCATGACGAATCTGTTAATGGACCGTCCGGTCCTCTCGTAGGTTCCTCAGTTTATGACTGTATGCGTTTCGTTGATATTAATATTTATTATCAGGTCAACGACCTGATGCGGACGTGAAAAAGCTTTCTTGCACTAACGAGAACAAACGAGGATCTCGGGCCACGCAATAATTCGTCATGTGCCTGATGCCTATACCCACAGTCATATTTATCATCGGACTACTATATATGTAACTTTCCTAGAAAATTGTCAAGGTGTGTCGCAAGTTATTTTTTCCTGGTTGATTATTTGACAATCCAAAGACGACACTTGCTTTATCGACTAGATAAAATCTAGAAGTTAAGACTTATCAATATTTTCCACAGTTTTTTCTTCAAAAGCCTGAAGTTCGAAACTTCACACTCCTTCAGATATACATAAAAGAGTCTTTGAAAGGGGTGACATGCTTCACCTGCATTTTTACCAAGTATATCACTCTCGTCATCAAAGTTTCTGAAACTTTAACGATCCATTGGACGGATTACTTTCACGTCATTTTATCTGCTCTCTTCCCTTTTCTGGTGCCTCTTTCACTATAACTAGAAAAGGGTCGTGGGCCGAGTATGGAGGCTTTGAATTTCAAGCTTTCAAGACTTCGTATACCTCTGATCGCGATATTACTTTCGTAATTTCCTTTTATCGATATTGGTTTTCTCCGATATCTCGAGGTTAACAGCATCCAATGAATCGATAGTTGAACTGCTGTGGATTTAAAGCTCTGAAATTAAAATATTGGTCGCCAAGTTTTTTCAAACGACTGCATTTGCTGCTCACAGTTTGTCGATTTTACCTTGTTTGGAAAAGTTCACTTCGACGACGAACGAAGAAAAATGTAGTTCTCGTAAAAAGTTTCAACAGATCCGGACTCTGAGAAGGGACTAAAAAGAGGCGAAGGCGTTCTTAGGGAGTCTGATGAGATTTTCAAGGGTGTCTTTGTGTCCCGTGTGCAAATCTATCAATTTCTTGTGCAATTTAATGGGTTTGGAGTCAAAACTTTTTTCTGTATTACAGTTGTTGAAATCTTTTGTAAATTTAAATTACCTTACAGACCGGTCCCTATATCCCTTATTGACTCCTATATTCAGCTAAGGTACCTAATGACTTAATATCACTTAAAATCTCTTGAAATCTTTGAAATCCTGTAAAATTTCTTCAAAATTCTTAAATTCTTCTTAACTCTTTTCCAATCCTTTCAGATCTTTTGTAATCCCCACAATTCTCTTGAAATGCTTTAAAATTATTCAAAATATTTAAAATTTTATTAATTGCAAGATAAATTTTTTAAAATCGTTTAAAATTCTTTAAACTCATGTTGATTTAGAATTGTTTAGAATTCAGTAGAATTCTCTTCTATTTACGTAGATTTATTTTTAATGGACCTTACATTTTATTCAGTGTACCTCAAGTTTTACTGAATTCACCTTGAATTCGATTAAATCCGTCTTTATTTGTTTACAGCTCTTTTGAACTCTTTAGAATTCGTTTAAATTCTTTGGAATTTCTTTGAATTGTCCTGAGTTCCTAATTTACATTTTTGCTTTTAGACAAATTTTTTAGTATCTTTTTCATTCTTTTCTGTTGGTTTAAGTTTTCTTTGTTGAAAATTCTCTATTTTGATTGAAAACTCAACTATTCTATTGAAAATCCATTTTTCCATTGAAAAGAATTCCAATTTTTGTGATATTTTAGGATTATTTTGAATACATATTATAAAACTAACAATATTTTCGAAATAATGACGTAAAAATAAGAGAACAGAACTAAAAATGAATTATCGTAAAATATGAAATATGTATATTTTGATTTGTAGAATGAATTTCAGCACATATTTCATAATTTTAAATGAAATTCAGAGTTGATGGCTGGTAAAGACTGTTGGGTAGAGGTTCCGTTTGTCGCTTTTGTCGAGCGATCGCTTTTCCCGCAACGAGAGAAACTGCGCTCATTAATCTTCGCATCTCTACGGTAGGTGTACCCCGTCTAACACAAGGATATCAAAATCCTCGCAGTTCTGCGTTTTCCCTGAAAAGCGAAATTCCGTGCTTCACTCTTGCTAGAAAATTGATGAAACTTGTTACCTTTTCGGTTCCTCGCAATGGAAAATTCGCGAGTATAAAATATCGTGGAGTCTCGCATAACTCAATCTTTTCAAGTTAGATTTGACGTCAGTCGAAAACGTTTTCGCATATGACATTGGATGCGCTGCAGTTTCAACTGATTAATATTTTTCAGGCATAAACATAGATCAATCTAATTTAGATTGAAACATGGCTAAAATTGTTGGGAAAGGTTTCTCAAGTAAATTATCTCTCGACCTACTTTACGTTTTTACTTTTCACTTTTTTTCTTTTTTATCAAAAACTATGACTACATGCATGTGTAGAATTTTATCATTTGTACTTACTCGCTCTTAATTGCGCTGTTTGCGAATACTTTTGCAATAAATCGTTTTCTTCTTTCCTCGCGATGCGAGTCGACCCAATTTCGTAAAGCACACACGGCTCTCTGCATCAGTTAATCTGGATGCAATGGGTCGCCTTTAGTAGGTCAAGTGCGGAAAGCCACCAGAGCTAAACGAAGGATGCATTAATCGATGATTCTCAAGTTTCATGTGCCGATGTGCAACAGTCGCGTGTGTCGCTACTATTAAATTAAGTCGTGCGAATGAACACATAGATTGTAATGACTGCTGATTCAAGAATAAAAGCTTTAGCTAATTAAGTTTATTGCAATCTTTTGAAAACAGATTTTGCAACTGATTTAACACGTCAAAATGCTTTATTGCTCACTACATATCTTGAAAATGATAAAATTGATAAAGCCATCAACTCGAAATTTTCGAAATAGAAACATCGAAATAATTGTTTTAGCTTTGAAGTCAGTAACGTTAGATATTCTCTAATTCGAGTAAATCCTACTCTGTTCGATTGGAAAAGTTTATCAATTTAAAGGATGACTCGAGCGTTGAAATCGGTGACACAGAAAAGCTCTAAGCGCCCCAATGCTGCTTACTCTTATTTCGATTGAGAAATTCTTTTGCGAGAGTGCAATGGACCGTGCATTATATGTACTATACATATATGTATATGTATATGTAATGTATATATATCCTATGTATGGACTATACTTTAAAAGACACTGAAATACGAGCAGGAGATTTGCCAGGACTATTTTCTTTCTATCTTTCTCTCTCCAGCATAAACAAAATCCTCCCGCTGGTTATATACCTCAGCTCGACGGACGTCCGTCGTCGGACTTTTTGCGCTATTTTGATTCTTTATTACAACACTGCAACCAAATCCGATGATTTGTCACGAGTTCCCGACGCACCGACAAATAAAACTCATCACCCTCCATTTTTTTTGAGAAAGTTCGGGAAACTATCCTCCGAATTTCCGAAAATAATCCGCGAGTGTGAGATTTGTTTGCGCTTTAATAAAAGATACTTTTAATTTTTAAACGATTTTAAAAGTTAATAACTTGAGTTAATTGTAATTGGGACTGGTTAATTGTTTGATGATATTCATGCATAGAAATCTACTGAATTTTCCAGAAATACCTGAAATCTTCTTAAATATCTGAAATCACTTCAAAAGACGCTTGAAGTCGTTTGAAGTCACCTAAAATTCTCCTGAAGTCATTTAAAATTTTTTGAAGTCATTGAATTCTTGTGAAATATCTTTGAAATTTCTTAAAATCGCTTACACTCATTTAACATAACTCAAAAAAACTTAAAATCTCTTAAAATCCTTTGAAACCACTTAAAATTCCTTAAAATAATTTAAAATCCTGTGAAACTTCTTATAATTCCTTAAAATAACTTAATTTGCTTTGAAATTCTTTAAAAATCCACCAGTTCTGCACTTAAAATTGTTTTAAGACTTTTAAAATTTCACAAATAACTTAAAAAATATTAAAAGTCCCTTAAAATCACTAACAATATTTTAGAATCATTTCAACTGACTATAGAAAATTCAGAAGAATTCAATGACTTTTAGAAATTTCATTTGACTTCGGGGGAATTCGAATGACTTAAGGTGTCTTTAATTCAGTGAAATTTCCTGAAGTCAGTGAAATCTTCTGAAGTCATTACAATATCCTGAAATATCTTGAAGTTATAGAAGTAGGTGTACAATCGGTTGGTTGAGTTTGTAATGCAGATTGAGGAGACATTCTGCCTGAATGCAGCTCATTTCCTTCGGGAAACTGTAACTCAATCGGTAACTTTTCGAAACGGAAGTGGTCCTACTGTCCTTACCTATCCCTTCTATGTTGGTAACACAATACATAAGCTTGATCGTTTCCTTCGTATTCCGGATCTACGTGATTCTGAACGCAATAGTGAACTTAATGTCGGATTTGCGGTTGACGTAAGCCATCCTCTTCCACTGGGGTAACCATATTTTGTAGTTATTTAGACTGATATGATTATCTCAAAAATTTAATCTGGTAAAATAACTAAATCCATTTAAATATTTTCCATTTTTAAAATATATTCTGACCCCTTTCAGGTAGAATTGATTAAAAAATCGAAAAGCTCTCCTTTGTACTTGAACACAGTAAAAGCTTTTTCTCTAATGCAATATCTTCATCAGAAATCTTTTAAAGTAAATTTAAGACGAGATTCTGTTCCGTTCGTAGAGCCAAGTTTAATGTTACAAAGGACGACAGTGTAAAGTCAGAAAACGGATTTATAGTAAAGTCACTCACGTCACAAAAGACCTCTGATTATATATATATATATATAATTTAATACAGGATTTCTGCTTTTGCTCAAGAGACCTAGCTTAATTAAGTGCCCCTAAATGTACAATTGTACAAATAGTCACACATTCTTCCATTCTAGAAGTTTGAGTAATTGACTTACTGCCATTTTAATATTTTTTGAAAAGTTCTTCGTGCCAACTACTCGTATGAAAGATTTTTTTTATTAAACAAGTTAGACGTTAAACTGGAGGTAATTCAAGAGAGAGGTTCTTTCACCTCATATAATCGTAAAAATCTGAAACTACCAATTTTATCCACAGTTATTTTTGAGCTTCAATGGACCGAATTTTTCGAGCACTTGAAATTGGTAAATATAATTGGTGTATCATAAAACTCAAGGATACTTTTACCTTGGGAAACATTGTTAGAGAATTTTTTTATAGCCGGTTTCTCTCACTGGAAAATGAATTTGGGAAAAGCACCGGGAGGCATCGACCTCGACCCCGGTACGATCGATATCAACCAACGAGTCCTCTAGAAAAGTTGATACATAAAATGAGTGGTGCGGAAGATTTCAATTTTTTCCTAAACCGGCAAATTGTTTACTTTTCCTCGCGCAAGTTTGCGCTGCTTATTTTCCTTTTGCACGAACGCGTTTTTAAATTAAAGGATATGAAACTTTAGCCTTTTACAAATATGTATGAAGTATAATCCCAAGCTTTTTTATAACAAAGATTTGAAAGTGAGTGTGCAAAAATATTATACAGTGTATTATTACAGTGTATTATTGTATAGTTTTTAGTTGTTTTTAGATAGATGCAAGGATTGTGAAACGTTAATGTTTTGCCAAAATGGAAATCTAGAGGCCAACAAAACACAGAAGTTTGAGATATGTAAATATCAAGAAATGAGAATCCTGCCTTAGCTCGCGGCTTATTTTGAAATGATGAAAGGTCTGGAAATTCTGTGCTTTTATCGCGGAAAGTGCATTTCTGATAAAATTACAGTTCTAACCATCATGCCTTGTTCCCTCCCTTCTGAGTCTGTCTCGAAGCATAGCGTGAGAAATTCATCTTCCACGTCTAATATGTGAAGAGGATGAAAGGAGCCAGAAAGAACGAAAAACAAAAAACACAGTTTATGAATTTATTTTGCTTTAGAGTAGAAAGTACCAATTTTTGAACACCTGCTTTCTGAATATTATACCAATCTTCTATAAACATTGAATAACGAATATTCATTTATAGAAACATGTATCATTAATGTACCAGAAGCTTTAAACATTCAAACGAACATGCATTCAAACGAATTGAAACTTCTCTCGGCTATTAGTTCACTCTTGTAAGTCTCCACTAACTGAAACTAAGTTTAACTCATATAATTACTTAGTTAGATGTACAGAGAGGGTTGAATTTGAACAGGTTCTCTAAACTCGAAATCTATTTAATGTAATGCAGTTAGATTGGATCATGTAGGTGAAAATTAATGGGAGAATTTGAAGCTCTCTTGGGAATTGAATTGTTAAACATTTCTTCCTGATGCGTGAGCGAAATTATCAGCTCATGTTGAAATTCTTGCAAAGCCTCTCTAAGATATGCCTTGTATCTTCCGTGTATTATAACTTTACGTTGTCTACACACAACCGTACAAAGAACAAAGCGAAAATATCATGTACGTCGTCGTTGGTTTAGGTGGAAAATTAACGGGGCAGCATTTTACTTGCCGACGCTCGCACAGGAAGTAGTGCATAAAACGAAATTCTATCCATGCACCGTTCTGCCATGCCGGTGCAACACTCAACATTAACTCCGTCTACACAATATCATAATACCGCGGAATTGTATAAACACATGAAATGTAAAGCGTGCCAATACAAATTTGTTGAAGGATATTTTTATTCGCGTATATTACACATATAATTTTCATACATAAGTTCCTTTTTCATTGGATCTAGTTAGTTGGTGGTTAAATTTAAATGTTCGATCTTACATTTATTCGAAGTACACACAGAAAAAAGTTTCTTTGAATCAAATAAACATAAACAAGCTTGGTTTTTTTTACAACAAAATCCTATGAAGACAGAATGTATAATGTAGTTTTATTGTACATACAGTAAAATTTTAGCCCGGTCGAGTAATATGAATTCATCTTTTGTTTCCAAACTGAAACCTAAAATTGAAAAGAGTAGCTCATTTTACTCGATTTCGAAACAGCCTCTTCTCCAATTGAAGGAGCGGGATACCCGTTCGAGTTTAATTACCTCTGATACCAACCTTTGTACGAACTTATTTTCTCATTAAGGGGCAAGAGACAGGGAGAGGGGGAAACGAGAACTTCGTTAATGAGCAGGGTCGTATAGGAGGGTTGGCGTTATGCTGATTTACTTATCGCCCGGTAGTTCCTGCTAATGTGCTTATCTCTCTTCGCTGCACAACTGAAGTAGAATTAAATTCTAAAGACGGAAATACAGATGACAATATCAAAAGTCAACCTCGGCGAGATGTTCACAACAAGCGGAAGTTCAAGTCTATAATACTAATTAATATTCATTGAATCATTAAAACTGATAACTGAAATCAATAAAATCAAATAAATCAATAAAATAGAGGGAAAAATTGTTTTCAAAACTATAACATGGAAGAACGTTCGTCGGATAAGAACTCGTATTAAAAAACCTATTCCAGCGAAGCGATAACAGGATTTCCTTTATCGCCTCGCAGAAGTTTTGGAAAAGAAGCGAAGGCACTCTGAAAAGATTTTGTAGTCCGGAAGTGAAATCTGCGGAGTTCACGAGGCGAGGGTGAAAATTTTCATGCTCCATGAAGCTCCGTAAAAACAAGGGGCATTACGCAAATGAGAAGAGTCTGGGTGAAAAAGAAGAACCAGCAGGTGTGGGTAGATGTTCGGCATGAGGAACAATGGACTAATGTATGTACAGTTAAAAAGAAAAATAGCGGAAATGAAGAAAAAAAGGGAAGAAGAAGCAAACATAAAAAAAATGCAAAAGTGAGCATAGAAAAAGCTCGTTCATAACGAAATACACGTGCTGCAATTCAAACTCTAAGAGTCTTGTAAAGCTCTCGTTGCTATGCAGATTCGAAATGCATAGATGAGTAAAATAAGAACGCTTTAAGGGAACTTTAAGCTCGAAAAATAGCTTTTCCTAAGCAGAAATTTACACGTGGATTTTTTTTATTACATACTTCGACTGTGAATAGTGGAATTTTGCTGGGAAATTCAAATGTGAAAGAAGTGTAGATTTTGTTAAAAACTAGCACAATTTTCTTTCGATGTTTATTCTCGACACGAAACTC
Source organism: Synergus gifuensis (assembly GCA_904066015.1). Lineage (NCBI taxonomy): Eukaryota > Metazoa > Arthropoda > Insecta > Hymenoptera > Cynipidae > Synergus > Synergus gifuensis. Next base: position 28,150 of record CAJFCO010000118.1, read on the forward strand.
GCGAAAAAAGCGAGTTTCGCGTAACGAAGAAAAGTCATTGTTGAAGTTTCGACCATGTAAAAGGAGGCCTTGGCTTTTCAGTAACTAGAGCAGCTTGATAAATACTCGTTACTACCCTGAGCATGCCATATTTATGACTCGCCAAATTCTCTTTTTTCCATTTATGTACTTCCTTATCCATTTCATATAATCTTTTTTTTTCTACCTCATTCAGGGCTATGAGGTGAATCATGAATCCAAAGTACCGTATTATTGTGAAGAGCAAATGTGCTTTTATTTTATTGTTTATAGACGCAGAGTTTTCCCCTTTTGAAGGACTCCTCTTCTTTCTCCTGTTTTCAAGAAAATTCCCATTTTCCCTATTTATTTGGTTGAAAGTTCATCTATGTCAATTTTTTGGGTTGAAAACCAAATATTTGGATAAAAGTTCGTATCCATTATTTTTGAAACTTTAGGGGTCTTTATATTATATAAATAAATAAGAATCCTTGAAAAATTGGTGTAAAAGGCGCCGCCAAGATATTCTTCATCATTAGGGAATGGTATATAACTATTCGTTGCAAAGCATAGATATGTATATTGATTTATTATATTAACGCTGCTTGCACTTACCCACCTTGCGAATCCGACCCAGATACCGTCAAGCCTGAATTGAGGTCGACGTATATTATGAATGCTGCCAGTTGCCTTACAAGGGTAGGTACAGTATAGTACGTTCCCTTCACGAATATATAGGTATGTCGCAGTAGTGCACAAGTGCAGCCTTATTGCACAGATTCATGATTTTACGGGGTAAACACTTCACTCGAGTGTGAATAAACATTGGGAAGCTACAGCTAAAAATCTATTTTCACAGCACGAAAAATATAGTTTCGTTCAAATATAAGATAAGGATCTCCGGCAAGGAAAAATTTCTGGGGAAATTTCATGACATGAATAATTCAGTGCCCTAGAATTTTAAATTTCCTTCGTGTTTTACAAAATGTCAATATAATTCAAAAATATTCCCAACCATTTTTTTGTTTTCTTTTTTTAAATTTTAAAATGGGATATCTTAAATCTTGAAAGTTTGCAATTTTATGTTAAAAAATCAAGTAAAACTAGAATAGGCAGAGGGTGGTGGCTATGGTATCGGGGTCAAGTTGTATCATGCATTAGTGACGAGAAAAAAAAAAGGAAAGGGTGTGTTCTGAGCAATTCCAGATGAAATTGCACCCGTAATGTGAGTATTATCGTAATGGGATCGAAAGTGCTAGGAATCGAATCTCGAATTTCTTCCGACAACTCACCCTATATGTAACCTTCGCGACGCTTTTTAATATAATTTATTATTCTCCAAATTCGAATAGTTTATCTATATATGTAAGTATTTTGAAAACTAATAAAATTTTAATATAACCAAAAAAAATCTGATAATTTTCGATTTGTAAGCTTATTCTGCTCAGTAACGAAGCTTTTGATAGATATTTGTCTCTTGGTAGGAAAGGGTAGCAATTTTCATCTAGGGTTTTTTTCAATGAAGCTAAAAAGTTTCATGAGATTTTTCTCTTGTACTTGAAAAATCTCATCCGCGACGACCTAGTTCCATGTCTCTGATTTCGTTCTCAAAGTTCACTCCTCTAGGGCCTACAAATGTCAATTTCATGCCTCAAACTATAAAATCGAGTATAAAATTCTCCTGGTATCTTAGTGTCAATTTTTAAATTAATTTTAATTCCCTCTTCTGATGAAGTTGCTCTTTGAGACACTTTCCTAATTGGGAAATTAATTTCTGAAGTTTTCCCTGGAAATGAAGCTCCTCTCAATCTTTCTCTAATTTGTTTGGAATTATTATTTTTATTTTTTTTTCTAATTACCCTTATTCTACCTGCCAAGTTATACAGAAGCGAAGACATTTCTTGATTGTGTTTGGATTCGGAAAATGCAATTACGTGCAACGTATTGTTGAAAGAAAGAAAGATTGGTTTGTTCATTTCTTGTTTCACATGCTAGATACTTCATCCCTCTCCTGTTGCTTACTTTGGCTCTAGTTTGTGTTTTATCTGGAGTACGAGTTTATTTCGATTTTATCAGGCAGTGTGCCATCCACACCCTACTTGCTGGGTCGAGAACACGAGGAAAAGCAGTGGGAAAGAGAAACCAGAGGGAACTGTTGAAAGAGAACGACGCGACGTCGTGAGAGTGCTTCTTTGGCGAGTGGCCAGTTTTCACTGTTATGTAGAACTTAGCACTAGTAGTACCCTATCATAAATGATGTTCCTCTACCTTTTTTTTCTCTTACGAAAATTTCAGGAATTTGGTACATATGGTTTTGCCCGAGGAGTTTACAACTCAACCAATCGATTGTACAACTTCTACGTCAACTTGAAGATATTTTCTAACTTCTAACTTTCATACTTCTAACTTCAAGATATTTCAGGATATTGCAATGACTTCAGAAGATTTTTCACTGACTTCAAGAAATTTCAATAAAATTCCAGCGACTTCAAGTGAATTTATGAGAATTTATTTGTGTTTATATGAATTCATTTGACTTTATCTTTATATGAATTCGAATATTTCAGGAGAGATTGGAGACAATTGAAGTGAATTCATCTAAATTCACTGAGATTTCATTGAATTAAATAAGTCGCCTAAAGTCATTTGAACTCTTCTGAAGACTCACTTGAACTGATTCTAAATTATTTTTAGTGATTTAAGGTGATTTTAAGGGACTTTGAGTGGTTTCAAAAGATTTTAAGAGATTTCAATTGAGTTTAGAGATTTTCAAGGGAATTTAAAGAATTTTAAGGGATCACAAAGCATTTTAAGAGATTTCAAATATTTTAAGTTATTTGTGAATTGTCCAATTTGGAATGTTATTTTAAGAAATTTTAAGGGATTTCCCAAAATTTCAAGTGGATTAAAAAAATTTCAAGACGCGCAAAACGTCTTACCGATAAATACGAAATGCAATGTTATTTATCTGGTGATGAACGACCTGGAAAGCACTAGACTGGAATTTCCATTTTCTTTAATTTTCACGACAGAGAGAACAGAGGCTGTTAATGCGCAGCCTCCGCATTATCATAAGTCACAGACATCCGAGTTTATATCGACCATTTCGGAGAGATGCAATTTAATTTCGTGGAAGAGTCGAAGCTCCTTTATCGCGTTGAGAGGTTTTTTTTCTAGTATATTTCCAGTTTAATTGATCTCATTTTACAATGTAGAGTGGTGCTCAATTTAATTTTAATCTATTATTTCTTCTTTGAAAATACAAGAAATATTAACTTATATCTATTTTTTCTTCTGTTTCAGGTAAATTGGTGTTTACTTGATGGCTATTTTCTTTATAAGGCAACTTTGTACGTGAGTAATAATTGGTTAATCTCGAAATTTTAAGGATAAGTGTCCAGCAGAATATGCGGATAATATGCTCTTAGATTCAAAGTTTATAATAATGTTCCACTTTCTGTAAGCTAACTATCTGAAAGTGTTAACAGCACCTAAACTCTACTAGTATTTAGCTATTACAACCGAAATTCCCAGTTGGATTAACCGAACTCAAATAGTTGTTTGAACACTTTGTCTAATTCCAACGAAATTTACTGTGTTTGCTGTATGCGTAGTTATTCAATAGAATTTCCAAATCATTATTCAATAATACATTAGTGCATTAGTTCAAATTTGTCATTTGTTAAATTTTTGGTAGAGAGTTTGACGTATCACTTTTTGAATGAAAAACTATAAGATCGAAAAATTATCATTGAGATTGCAATTTATATTTAAGAATTTCCACACAATATTTTCTTCTTTCGAAACAGTGTACTGAATGTAAATGAGCACGAGCCATCAGTAGCATTCATTACTAGTCAGAAAGTGTAATTTTCTTAATTCCGCCTACTCGTTCTTCGAGATCGAGAATCGAGGTCTAGCTTGAGGTGCAACATGAGTTGTATATTCATGATATTGTGTTATTATAACATTCATTACTCACGTGAACGTATTCCACAATACATTGTAAATAACGTGTGGGAATTCAAAAGAATGTTAGAAAAAGGGTGGTTTCGTAATTCCAGGGGTCACAGTCATTCCCCTATTACCCTTTTCTGGTATTTTTCCCCTATTTTTCACAAAATCGCCTATAATATCAATATTTCAGGGTTTTGTCCACTTTCCCTATTTTTTAAAGCTGCGATTAAGTATTCTATACTACTCAAAAATACGCGTCTATATAATACTTATTGAAATTTTAAGTTCCTGAAATTGAAGATTCCTAAAATTTTTGTTGAAAATATTTGAATTGCTGAACTACTGTAACTCCTGTAATTCTAACAAACATAAAAAATTCGGACCAAAAACCATATCGTCGTGGATGTTCGTGCAACTCCCAAATAAAATTCTTTATATTCTCTCAATTTTGTTTCGCTAGAAGTGAGTCAAGATTTGATCTTGAAGTCCAAGTACCGAAACATGTAATCTTACACGTTCAACTAGTTAGTAACAACTCTACGAGCATAACGTGTCCCAAGTTAAGGTACGTGTTATATCCTCCATGTTCTCCATTTCTACAATATTCCAATATCATACAAGAGTTCCCTATCAGATCTAAAATATCACGTATGGCAATAGCATGTTCCAAATTATTCAACAAGGGTTTGAAATGGTTCCTGAAATTACATTTCGCATCTCGCACTAACTTTGAAACAGTAAAATTTCATTGTCGAAATAGCCGGAAATGCATTACTTACTATAAAATATTCCCATTAAATATTTCGTATGGTTATCAAACGTTAATAATTTACTTGATTTTCATTCAACATATGAGTTTTAGCTTTGTTAGGGCGTTTAATTATGTTTTCGCATTTCTTTTACACTTTCAATTCGTTTGTATATATTCTCGTTCGGTGTCAGAATAACGAGCTCGTTCGGTTTTGTCAAACGTCACCCGAGTTTACATGCAACTTCATCCACGCGATTTCGCGTGCTTTGCTTGTTTTAATTGCCGGTCGTTGCTTTAAATTTAAAAAAAAAAAAAAAGAAAACTGCGCCGCATTTTAATAAATCATTGATTTATGCACCAAGACAAATATCGATTTTATTTGTAAAATATGTTATATTTGAATTTAAGTAGAATCTTCTGTGAAATACATATTGTACTGTTCAATTATAATTAAAATTCATTGCAAGAATGATAGCAATTTCGCCCTTAGTTCGAATAACAAGCTCTTTTTATAGAGGAAACAAGACATTTACCAATTAATCGAAACTGATTAAATTGGGCAGCGATTCGAATCAAGTACACACTTTACGCGATTCGCAAACTCGGTTGGTTAACCAAAGCCGGTAAATCGAACTATTCAGGGATATCTAAGGAAACGTGAAGGTTAAGTTAGATTTGCTGCATTGATATTTAAACGACCATGATTAAATTTCTTCTCATAACATTGAATTTTATATTTATGTATGTATTTACAGATGTATTTATATATCTTCCGATAAACATTGATCAGTAGCTAGACTCGCTTCATTCTCAGGTTTTTAACAACTCGAATGTAATTTCATATCTCTTTATGTTTTAAGAGTAATGCTTAAGTAATATATTCTTGGGATAAGAGGAATAAAGGAAAAGTTTTCAAAGGGTTAAAGTAGAGAGGAGTATCAAAACACGTTATGCCGATGCATCGCTTTCCAGACAACTCTTGGTAGTTAATTCAGCAGAAAATCCCGGGAATCCCGAAGGGAATAGAGATTCGTTTTTCGCCGCACTCGAGATCGCCTCGACCACGTCTTATCTCTAAATCCCACATTACAGTAAAAATTGAGGCGAGATGAATGCACCCGTCAAGTCTCGACGTCCTCGGGTCGATTTGGATTACAATCCGACTCGCTATCTGAAAAAGTAACACAAAGAACGTGCGAACAAGAAAAAATTATCGTACTTACTATTATATACTATTATTATTATTTACTATTTATAAAGATTAAGTTAAAATCGTTAATGAAGTCTCTAAATTTTCAGAAAAGTTAGTTTTATTTAACGTTAGATTAAATTGACGTTAGGGTAAATTGACAAGGCCCTGATCAGTTTTCCCTAAATCATGCGATATTTTATACGGCTGCAAATTCAATCAATCGAAGTAAAGTATTCTCCCTATTGTTTATTTAAAATACGTGTTTGAATTGCTGACGACGGATTTTTTAAAAACAAAGTTTTTTGTTTGAATTTTGAATTCGAACCACAATTCAATTTGCCTATTTATATTTTTTTTTATGTGGGAATAAAAGCTCGATAAAGGGGAAAAAAAATTGTTTCAAAATATCCATTACTTGGTTGGTGTAGGTTTATACTGCAAAACAACCTCTTTTGCTCTCTCACCCATTTGTTTGAAAATCAATGGAATTGACTTACCATTAGCGCCACATCGGGACATGGCGGAAGCTGTGAAGCGAAGCTAAATTGTAACAAAGGGAAATAAAACCTTGTCTGAAAGTTTTCAACAGAACACACGCTACACTCGGGGTCAATCCCTCGGGTAGAAAAAACTTTTAACTGCACCGAACTTTATATTGGCAAACATCCACTACTTTTTCACAAATAACTAAAAAGTTCTGACAATTTCATTTTTTTACATCTTGTACACTTCAGATGTAATTGTGAAAAATTGGATTACTATTGGAAAAGTTTCGCTGGACTTAAATTAAAATCCTAATCACCAGAATTCCGGCCTAGCTCACCATTTTTGAAAAATATATGTTAATTATGATTACATGCAATAATCGTGCGCGTGTTGGTTTTCCCTCGTCCCTTAAAATTTTACGAAAACCTTCGAAATCGCTTAAAATTCGTGAAAACCTCTTGAAATACCCAGAAACTTTTTGAAATTCTTTAAAATTCTACGATAACATTTAAAATTCCTTTTATATCCTTTAAAATCCATTAGAAGTATTAAAAATCTCGTAAAATTCGAAATCGCTTAAAATTCATTTGAATCTTTTTATTTGCTTTTATTTTTATTTTTATTTTTATTTTGCTAGTAAATATAAAATAGGACCTTCTGGGATTACATCATGAGAATGCTCAAAATATGATCCCCAATCTTAAAGAAACTCTGGTTTTTACTGTGAACGACGGGGGTGGAAAAAGAGTTTCGCGGTAGCGTGACAGTAGAGCCTGCAAAATGTAATTTTCTGACAGAGCCGACGGAGGGATTATCTTAACGCAGGAAATCCCGGGTCCACCCTGAGCCAACCTGGACGTTGCAATGGTGCATCGACCGGGCTGCCAACCAACCGAGACAACTGTGGATTCACACGATTCCCAGTGGTCTCTCACTCCTTCAGTTTATGCTCGAATACACGTTGTTGCTAGCGATGTAATGGAAACTTAATTAATTGCTGCTGTAATGTACCATCCTATACATTATCCATCATCAATATGGCTCACCGATATACTTCATTAACTTTTTATGCCATGCATATAACCAGAGGCAGCCACTTTGCATCCTCCTTATTTTTTTAAGACCGAATCTGTGATAAGAATCTGCAGGCTTGGCCCTAGCTACAAAATGAGATTCTCAAAGGGAGGGAGAAGGGAGTGAGAAAAAAGGGGTTGGAAAGGAGAATTGCAAAAGTGTTAGTATAATATTTAAGTTTATTTATTTATTTCGTTAGGTCATTTCAAATATTCACTATTGACATGAGAAATTCATATTCTTTTTGTGTAGACAAAATTGGTAACTCTAATTTATTTGCTGTGATACAAATTTATTATTGATTCAATTGATAGTCGTGCAGAGCTTGTAGCAATGAATTTCAGAATAGTGTAACGTTGTTACGTGGATATTGAATAAATGACATGCCTCGAGGCAATTCCAATTAAATTTTATGTGAAAGAGATATAATAACTGTGCTGTTCCACAATATTGACTGCATTCATAACTTTTATTAAGTAATTACATTCTTCTCAATTAATTACATTGCCATTTTTATCTTTACGCATAAAGTGTAGAAAATATAGCGTATAAATAAAAGTATCGATAGAATATAAGTAATGAATCTGTATGTTCTCATACAGATTTTTGTTTTTTTTTCATTCCTCTTTCTTCATTCCACTTTCTTCATCTTTGCTTACAAAGTTTCTTACTGAAAGATGCACTGTCTGGGGTCAGTTCTTACAAAGTTTAAGTATAGGTTTTCCGTGTATTTCGCGGTCGATTCTTCTCTTAATGCAACTGCACGCAACGATTTGCCATGACCTCACTGCACGAAAATAGTTCTTGAGGGGAACGATCTCGTACCGTTTATGTATAGAAGGCACATTGTACTGTTGCAGGAAAGATAATCCATTTCTCATTGAAACGTGAAAAGCTTAATCGAAAAACTCTTCAAACTTCTCACAAACATTTGCTTTTCATTTTTCATGTGCTTTTCTATATGAGACGCATAAATATTCCCCAAATTCTATTTTTCCTAATATTTGGTTTACCGAAAATCAATTGATCGAATAGCAATTTGCTATTGTTTTTATATTTCCGAATTACCGTTTAACATAATTTTTATTTTACCGAACTGCCATTTATCATAATTTTCATTTATCCGGTAAAATGAAAATTATGTCAAACTGTAATTCGGAAATATAAAAATTGTAGCAAGTTCAGATTTACTCTTACTTCTAGAAACATGTAATGAAATTCTGACTGAAGTTTATCGGATAATATTAATTTACCATCCTTTGCCTTGATAATACAAAGCTAAAGGAAACCATGGGTGCGCGAGATTACAATTTTACAAATTGGGAGCTCTTCTGGAATTAATGAGATTATTAAAATGCCGAGTTTAGTTTTGTGAAGAAATAAATGAATTAACGTCATCTTTTGCCTTCCCTTCTGCATCGCATCCTAGGAATTCAAGCTTTTCAGTCAAGCTGAAAAATTATTGTCCTTTGTAACGGTATTTTCTTTCTCAATTCGTTTTTTTTTTCATATTTTTTGTACTTAAATATTTTTTTTAATTAAAAATGTTTCGAGTGAAAAGTTTTTTTCCAGAACTTTAATGAAGGGTGGTAAAAATTGAAGAGGAGGGCTTTACTTCGTGAAGAAAATTATTATTTAACGTTGTCTTTACTTTTCGCGCGCAACTATGAAATTTATCAGTAAATTCAAAATTTATCGTGTCTAGTCGAGTTCTCCAGTTTATGTAAAATAGTTTAGTGATCGTATAATATAGAGTCTAGTCTGCTCGCGGGTTTATTCTCCAATCTACATCTGCGTTCGTCGATAAACCGGAAATCCATTTGATGTTGAAAAATCCCATCAATTTTTTTTTTGCTTGAAGTACCATAACACAATAATAAAATTTAGAGACAAAAAAATGTATATTTACTGAAATAGAAGTTCTATAATGACGTCCATATAAATAAATTCAAAGAAATAAATTGATTACTAAAAATATGAACGGATAAAAAAAGGGTTGCAGATTTATTTATGGATATTCAGTTCCACTTCGATCAAGAATCCTCTGTGATTTTTTCGGAATGTCATATCTGCCTGGTGGCGTTTGATGTTTGGTTCAAACTGGATGTCATGTTATTTTTCCAAATAACTCCGAGGAAAAATGGTTATGGCAACGTTACCTTTCATTCGAACTCAAAGTGCTGCAGGCTGCGCAGAAAATCGATAAAGGGCGAGTGACAAACCGGGAAAAGCTCGTGGGTGGATAAATTGTCTGTGTACGAGTGTATTTTCCTTTCCAAAGCCTTGCATTTTGCATATCTCTCGTATATTTCTGAAATTGATTTAAATCGAATAACATTGTTGAAACTATTTATTCATGCAACAAGTATTTATCTTCCTAACAAGTTTAAGAACTGAGGATTTATAATTGATTTTGATAAATGTTTACATATGTGTATCTGTTTATCCAGTGCTAACAGAATTTTCCTTTTTTTTTTCAGGTAAGTTTACTAATGGTGCGGCTCATGATCAAACTTTTGTGGCTTCCTCTGTTTTTATCACCGACGTATCGCGTCAATGTGATTGTAAGTAGTATTTCTCACTCTGGGTGACCCCATGTCAGGGAAGTCAGTGTTGGGGAATTGTCAGGGTAATTGAATAATTAAATTTTGTGATCACCCTGTCAGTGTCATCGTAATTTTTGAAAGGAGCAGGCATCATAAGTGAATTTTGACCCTGGAAACTTGATACAGGCATTTTTTAAGTATGTATATATGAATATGAAGTCTGGGACATATTAATCTAACCATCTGGCATGTACTGTGTGTACTTTATCCAGTACGATGCACCACCTGGTACCTCAGAATAAACGCCATAAATCTATAAACTGCATCTCTGTCTCAAACAACTCCACCCAGTCTGAACTTTCGTAGCGTAAAATCTTAAATAGGCTCAGCCAACTTTCTTTTGCTCAGATGGGTGGTGTCACGTTATATGAAAAGGATATGATGGAAGGTGTTTCGAAACTTGCTCAATAAAAAAAAGAGTAAAATTACAGAAGAAAAAGTGGTGAAAAGAAATGGGAGAAAAGTGGGCTCCAGAAAAAGAGGGTTGATTTAATCTGAAAAAGTTAGAATTCAAGCGTAATTCACCGATGCCATTTAATCCATCATATAATTATTGTCAAAACTTTGTGATAGGTCTTCTTATATAGAAGTCACCTTTTATCCTCTAACTTACTTTATTCGAGTCGCAGAAGCGTAATTGAAGCTTCACTCTTTCAGGATTTACTATCTTCGAAATCCGAAAGCATGAAAATTTTCATTATATCAATGTGAAAGTCAGTTCGAGAGTAGTTATCAATATACATTGAAATTGGCACTTGAAATATTTATTTTATATACAATTTATTATTCATGAAGATAAAACTTGTATTAATGCAGACTATTTTGAATATCTATTGATTTTCAATAAAGAATTATAAAATACATTTCCGCTTGCATATAAATATGAGTGAAAATGCAATTCTCGTTTTAATATCAGCCATTTTGTAAAACAGGATTTTACACAATTTAGTTTAGAGGCTGTTTACAATGAACTTTTAAAGTACAATGTATTTTAGTATTAGGTAGAGTACAAACGCAATTAACTCAACCCTTTATTCTGTAGGAGCTAACTCATGGGTCTAATTAACGTTTCGGCTTTGAGTACAGTTTGCACATTTGGTTATTGCTTAAAACCCGTTGGCAGGCTGCGAAACCCCTTTCTAATGGATTGCTATAGCCCTTATTTAGAGCATTTAGCGAAAGCCAAGATCATTTAGGAGTTTGAAATACTAAGTTTACGTCTGTTACAACTCGACTTCAAAATTTAATTATATAATTTACTCTGCAGCTTGCTGAAACTAAAGTAAAAACCATATGAAAACTTATTTATTTTTCCTTGATATAATACGAAACTTTTGATGCAGGAAGTGGATTACCGGTTTGAAAAAAATTTGCGGATTATTCAATCTTAATATTTTTATTTAACACTTTATTTGCAAATTTGATTAGATCTTTTGAAATATTTTAAATTGTTTTCAAATCATTTAAAAAGAAACTTCAAAATTCTGTCAAATCACTTGAATTCTTAGAAATCCTGTACAATTTCTTGAAAATCCTGAAACACTTATGTATTTTTTTCAAATCCCTTCAACTTCTTTAAAATAACTTAAATCGATTGACATCTCTTAATTTTTTTTTTTAATTCTTTAAAATCCTTTAAATAATAATTTTAAATCGGCTTAAATCGCTTGCATTTTTTTGAAATCCCTTCAAATTCTTTAAAATCATAAAAAGGCCTTGAAATTGTATGAAATCTCTTGAAAATATTAAAACTTCTTTGAATTCTTCAAAAATTTCTTAAAATTACTTTACATTATTTTTACGCATTCTTTGCAACTCATGCAACTGCGCTACTTACTTTTTTCTTACTTAAAATTGAAATTCTTAAAAATGTAGTAGACTCCCTGAATTCGATCACAGTGTAAAATTCTGTTTTTGAATTTTAAATAACAAGATGAAAAACATTTGTCAAATGATCGATCAACTCTTTTATCTTTAGAGTCTTTCCTCTTTTATCCTTTTCGAATATCAAGTTAATCAATCAAGTTTGGTTGCGTTCAGTATAAACATATCTACCCTCCGTAAGTTCATTAGGAAGGGTAGCAGACGAAAGCAAATTGGGCTTTCTCGTCCGTAGTCATCTCGGTTTGGAGATATTAATAAAGTTATCGACGTCGAGTAATAACGTCATTTATTATGAAATCGATCCCAACCCATTTTGCATTGATTCATTCATTTATGCCACTCAGGCGGGCAGAATAAGAAGAGAAACTTGAATAACTGCATAATTTGTTAGTAATTAGTATAATATCGTTTCTTATTTTTTTAAAAGGATTATATTAAATGAATGTCGAAAATTCATAGATGTTACTTATGCACTTGATCACTTTATTACTGATTAATAATAAACATTATTAATTTATGTTAACAGAGTATATGTTTACATTTTTTCACAAATTTAAAATCGATTCAAAGTAATTATGTTAATTAACTAAAAATCAAGTGGATATAATGTGATTATTCACTGCTCTCGGAACTTCTTTATATTTTCGCGACCGCTGACAGTTTTTCACAATCAGCGAGCAATAAATGTTGCCAGCGATGCGGATATATCTCTTTTTCTCAACTCTTAGGCTTTTAGAGAAACTAATTGTGCAACCGACAGAATTTATAATTTGCACTGAATTTCGTACTACCTTTTAGAAAAGGATTTCCGAGCGAAATTAAATTCGCGTTTAACGTCCACCAGTTTGCGAGCTTGGTCACGACAGAGTTTTTAAAACGTTGCAAAGTCAGCGATAAAGTCAAGGCATTTCGCTCTGCGGCAAATAAACGCTTAAAACCATTAGACTACAATAGAGAGGTGGGAGTGTATAGTTATATACGTACTTAGGAGCAGGATATGCCACATCGTGCAATATCCATTCTCATATCCATTCTCCATCTCTAAAAAAAATAAATAAAGAGAAAAAAGAATTTTAAAAAGTCAAGTTACCATATTCTGCTCAGGATATTTCGCATTTTACTTTTTTTTATTCCATACAATATTTCACAAATATTACGTGCCATATACTATTATACCTCTCTTCATTTTTCTTATTTCCATTGCGGAAGATGAATAAATAAAAAAAAAATAAAAAAATTTCCGGAGAATAAAGCGTATATTATTGATGAAAATGATATTGGAATTTCTGACTACCTTTAGAAAGTGGTATGCAGTGTATGTGTAGATCTGTAGATGAATGGCTTCAAAGCATTAAAACCTTATTAAAAAGGGAGTCTCTGGAAGAGCATAAAATACCGGAAATCGATTTTCAGCTATACGAGAACAAAGCGGAAACGTGATATCTCACTCGTCTGGCTGCTGCTTTCGATTTGCGTGGACGATTTTCAATCGCATAAATTTCCATGTCGCCGAAATGCACCCTGACGTTACACACGCTCGTTTATCCAAATTTCGCGGGCAAAACGTCATCGTGACGCTTCGTATTAATGCAAGATTTGCATAAAGTGGATTACGCCTGCAGTTTCGTATAGCAGCCGAAACAGAAAATGAGAAAGAGGGAGAGGAATAAAAAATATATCAAACGCTAGAAGCGAGCGCTGCTCGAAAAGTAAAATTGGTACAGCTCTGAGCTAAACCGACGCATAATTCCGGAAAAGTAATGCGTCCCATGGAAGGGATAAAATTCTGATATTTTTTTATTTTCTACGAAAATACGAGTAGTTTAATTTCGCCCGTTCTGCTATCTGACGCTTGGGACAATGTTTATTTTTCTGCACTATAGAGAAATAAAGCTTTTGTGACTTTTTTGGGAAAATGGCTTTTTAAAATTTTGATTCATTGGATAGTTAATCTGAATTCAAGGTAAATATTGTAAACTTGTGTCGCCTTGTCCATTTTATGAATTGCAGTCCCTATTTTTTTAGGCTGCGACTAATAAGTTTACTTATACTACTGAAAAATGCGCGTTTACTGGGCGGAAATTTAAGGAAATCCGAGAATTGTCCGGGAATTGAAAAAAATCCGGGAAAATCCGGGAATTGTCCTTGATTTTATTTTTAATGCGGAAAGTGTGCCATTTCTTAAAATTTCAATTCAGTAGATATAAGACTGGATAAGATTATACATATACTAGGGTGTCCAAAAACAGTGAGTTTTTGAATTTTGAAAATGCTACCCTCTAAATTTATTCGGTTTAGTGAAAAAATACTGCTATTTTCCGATTAAAAAAAAAAACTCTATTTTCCCTATAATTGAACTGCTGAACCACTGATGTGATTTCTGATTCATGTAAATTTTTAAGCTAATAGAACATTTTCTCGTTACATATTAAACAAGCAAACAGAGTAATGAGCTAATAGAATAAAACAGAGTACCGATTGTTTCACATGTGAATGACTTTATACCGACTTAATCAGACGAGCATAATGCACTGTCAGTACTTTAATTGAGGTACTACAAACTGGTTAACTTGTAGATAAAGTTGACCATAAAGAACATAACCGGTCCCTTGTATTTGTCGATAAATGCATACAAACATATGATACGAGATCTGACGAATACATTGAAAGTAAAAGCAGATACAAGTTCTCTTTTCCGTATCATGCTCCTCGCAAAAAAATATGCGCGGTCCAGTCGTACAAAAAAGCTCACACGATACTGTGTCTGATACGCCCTCCAAAGTGCGACGATTTATGGATTGTTCTGCTTTTAAATTTACCTTTTTTCCAACGCTAAACCTGAGTTTCGTTATACCCAGTCTAGTAAATGAAGAGGTTTATGGAAAAAATGACATGTGTCGAATTTTTTTAGCGATGAAATGATAGGTCGTAAATTTTTAGTTGTTTTCAGTCTGGTTGAGAATATAAAGATAACATATTCGAGGTTCGAAGTATTGAATGTAAATAATTTAAATAGTAGATAAGAATCTGTAAAGCTTTTAATTTTAACACCTTTAATACTGCTTCTGAAATTGAATAACGCTATTAATTAAAAAGGGTTCATATTTTGGATTTTTAATAATTATCTTTTCTTATTTTCAGACGGACAGACTGTACTGACTCTTTGCGAATTGTCAGCGCGATGCGTCGCTTCACACATTCCGTTCGAGCTGGTGGAACATGTTTATCCACCAGTACCAGAACAGCTTCAACTCAGGATAGCTTTCTGGAGTTTTCCCGACAACGAAGAAGACATCCGACTTTATTCGTGTCTAGCCAATGGCAGCGCCGAAGAATTTCAACGTGGCGAGCACCTCCATCGGTCAAGATGCGTAAAAGACCCCCTTCAAATCGGTAATTTTGATTTTGAATTTTAACAGAGTCACTTTACAAAAAACGAGAATTTACAAACTATTTTTATTTCAGAATGGATTTTATAACAGAGCTTTTAATATAGACTAAGAATTATGATCCGCGCGCTCTGTGCGCAAATAATTTCTCGTTTTTGCACATCTTTTGATAGTAGACAAAATATCCAATTATATACCAATCATGTTTTCGTCAACAATGTGTCCGATATATTGGTAACATCACTCTTTTAAGATAGGAGAATGAACGAATTTCAATCATTCACGAAAATTCCGAATTTTAGGTTCACTTCAGTTATATCTTGAAAGATGCAAGGTTTGAAAAATAGAAAAAAAGGTAGAAAAGACTACCGAGAGAGCGCAGTATGTTTCCCGGTGTCAGCTCCATACTTGCTGAAAAAACCTATCGCGTTCGTTGTGTGAGACTTGACATATTTTATTTAAATATGCAGCAGAACTGAGACTTAAGATATTCAGTTTATCTCATAAAGTAAAAATATACTAACATTTTTTAACAGAGATTTTCTCTGAATGATTATTTTATAATTTAGAATCCAATTTTTTGCATTGTTGTAACTAAGCGCGGGAAACCACAAGAATTTTGGGGTTGGCAAGATTGCTAACTGAGATTGCAATTATTCAAAAGACTGCTAATTGATTTGGCAACACTACCAATTGAAATTATTGGTTCAAGTTCTTTTTATGAAAAGATTTCTTTAAATTTTGAGTTTTTCTTTCGCTTTATATTGAAAGTTCACTAAAATTTCATTCACGTTCAAAATATTCGACCGGATAAATTTAGAGAGACTATCTCTTTGAATTTCGTATTCCACGTCGCACTATCATATCCTGGCTTCCTGGTTACGTTCAATTCTGCGATATTTTCTCGAGAAAAGTCGACGAAGCGTTTTAAAATAGGTCAGGTTTTCAATTACAGTCAGTTCTCTTGTTCGATGGGTTTTTTAGAAGAAGCTTTTTATTTGAGCTTGATTTCTGAGAGGTACTTTTGTCGGAATGTACCAGAGAATGCAAGAAGCATATACTTTTGTGGTAGAAAACACTATTCTTGACCTGAAAAAACATCTTGTGGTTTCTTTACATTTTATTTTATTTTCTTTGGAGAAAAGGAACTTATTCGTTCACAACTATTTTGCTTTGGAATTTTGCCCATTCAAATAACTGCGGTTAAAGAATATCTTACACCTTTCTAGATTGCACAATTCCACTGAATTCCTGTTGATTGATCAGGATGTAAATAAGCACAGGAAACTCCGGGAATTTAGGGATAGGTAGCACTTCCAATTTCAAATTACATCGGAAATCTTCATTTCCTTGTTAATTTTTCCTGTTCTTTAATTTTGGCTATAGCAGTAGATTTAATAATTTAATTTAATTTAACTTCTTCTCCTTTATTTTCAGGCTTTCACCTAAGCGCGAGCGTAAACGTGCCAGTGCTGTCAGCTTCAAGTGGAAGCAAGGCACAATTTAATGTTGCAGTGACTTTTGATCGTCGAAGAATCACGTCCTGTAATTGCACTTGCACCTCGACTGCTTATTGGTGTTCACATGTGGTGGCCGTTTGCTTGCACAGGATACATATGGTAAAATCTATTATTTATAAATGTATTACAAACAAAAATAATAAAGTACCTAATAAGCGATAAGAGTTAAGGGCGTTGGACCCAAGTGTTAAGCTCAAAATTCCATTCTCCATTTTACTCAACGAAAATTATAGATAAATATTTTTTTGCTCTGTAGCGCTAATCTTTTTTCAAATATAAGACTGCATACAGAGCGAAAAAATATTTAATTTCGATACTTTTTGCATAAAACGAAGAATTCAAAATCTAACTTCAAAATTAAATAATTTTCATTTGACTGAAAAAATATTTGAGTTAGATACTTTCTCGCTCTGTACGCATAATTCTAGTTAAAAATTGATTAATTCTACAACGGGAAAAAATTCCAAATTTAATATTTGTTGAGTAAAATGATGAAATTGAATTTTTAGATTAGAACTTGGTTCCATCACCCTTAAGAATAGGAATTAATGAATATGAAACAGTTCGAATTTCAAATGGTTCAATATCAAATTAAATACACTGGAGATTATAAATTCCAGAAGTTCCAAAATTTATTTTTACCAGAAGAAAATAAGTTCGGGAAGTTGGATAAAACTTTAAGAATATGCAATCATGCTGGAGAAGTTACAATTTATAAGTTTAAGGAAGTCTTGGTTAGAAAATGAAATGAGTTTTCAGGTTTACGATTATGTGATCTCTACTGTCTAGTTAATTATGAAAATGTCTTTTCACAGCCAATGCAAGTGTGCTTGAGAGCTCCAGTGAGTGAATCTCTCTCTAGGTTACATCGTGACCAGTTGCAAAAATTCGCTCAGTATCTCATCAGTGAATTACCTCAACAAATTTTACCAACTGCTCAGCGACTTTTAGATGAATTATTGTCCTCTCAACCGAGCGCTATCAACTCTCACTATGGAGCTCCAGACCCAACGGCCGGGGCTTCTGCACATGACCAAACCTCTTGGTACCTCGATGAGAAGACTCTACACGACAACATAAAAAAGATACTTATCAAGTTTTGTGTACCAGCACCCATCGTTTTTAGGTAATTATTATCGTATAATCTCAAGTCAGGGAGATTTGGGATTGGAAGTATTGTCACTTAGGAAGGGAAAATAAATAATTGACCAGGGAAAAGTCAAAGAATGTTGATAATATTAAAATTACCTTGAAAATTGCGAAGGAAATTCAGTTTTCAATATGACTTTTGTTTAGTGATGTGAATTATCTAACCAACAACGCCCCACCGGCTGCAGCAGAATGGTCCGCTCTGTTGCGACCTCTGAGAGGTCGAGAGCCTGAGGGTATGTGGAATCTACTCTCGATAGTTCGGGAGATGTTCAAGAGGACTGACAGAAACGCGATACCGCTTCTTGAGATTATTACTGAAGAGTGCATGGCCTGTGAACAAATTATTGTGTGGTGGTTTAACACGAAGGTGGCAATGACAAGCGGTTCCGGACATGGGGGAGGAAAGCATGCCAACATGAACAGCAATGCTCATTCGTCTCAACATGCCTGCTCGTCTCTTTGTGACGAAATCGTCATTCTCTGGAGGCTAGCAGCCTTGAATCCTGCTCTCTCACCCTCCGAACGTCAAATGCTTCTTGGGCAATTTTCCGCCTGGCACATGAAGATTATGGACAAGGTATGTGCGTTCATCTAAATTGCCAACATTTTTTTCTACGGGAGAATCTTTTTATGTATAAAATGATTTTTTTTTTTACTTTTAGGTAACAAAGAGTCGTGGTAGTTCCGTCTCACTCAATTCGCATAACCGAAACAACGGTGGTGGACAGAAGGACTCTTTAAAGACTGATCTGGAAGTCTTTACGGGATTCAAGCCAGCTGTGGAATCTTGTTACCTTGATTGGGAAGAGTACACTTTACCTGGCATTACTTACACTGCAGAAAGCAATCCAGTCTATCATTGTCCATTCACTTGCTTCAGACATGCAGGCGATAGTAGGACAGAAGTGAACCAGGCAAGTTTGAACCTTTGAACATGTGAAGATAAGATCTTTCTGTTCTTAAAAAAACAAAAAAGAAAGAAGAAGTAATTTGGAACTAAAGTAACTTTTCTCTATTTCCCAGGTGAACTCTAGTGCTGCTGTGTTGAATTGCCAGCCACCGACTTCTCATCACCACAGCAGACGACCTTTGAGTCTAGGACTCGTTGAATTTAGTTACATGGATAGAAGGAGATTAAATCCTCGCGACTTTCCTGGATTATGTTCAAGAAGCGGAGGTGGGGATGGAAATCGAAGCAGCGATAGTTCAGAGGGCTTTTGTGAAAACGATGCGGACATTAACGACATTCCTGAGTCACCAGTTGTCTTGGTTAGAAGAGGCTGTGGCCAAATTAATAACTGCGGTGATACAGATTCACAGGTCAGGAATTTCGAATAATGTTTCGAAATAATAATTTTGAAAACATGCAGCGACTAAAAAACTATTAATTGTTCTTTCAGGAGGGTGGAGGTAGTGAATCATCATCGAACAGCAATGTAAGTTTAAAGAAAGCTCAAGGCTTGGACAAGCATCGCTCAAACGCCTCGTCCGAGACGCATAGTGATAGTAGTGATAGTTGTATTACCAAAGCCCAGTGTGAAGTGAACTGTAAGAGGACGGAAGTCGACTTCCTTGAAGCATCATGTTCCAGTTTAGCAAAAGCGGTTAGTGTGAAAAGTGAGCAGGAGTCAGATCATGAAAAAGATCCCTCCAGGAGGCCGTCCAAGGACGAGAGCTCTTCGTCGAGTAGCGACAGTCCTTCTGGCGACGAGTACAACGTATATTATTATGATCCCAAGGCCGCTGTTAACAACGGAACTGGTAAAGAAGTCAAGAACGAAACTAACAGCGCAGCTTCCACGATTAGCGTTTTAGGTAATCTCAAGAAAGCGGATGATCCGTATGACATCCTTTTCGCTAGAGCAGAAGGACTTCATGCTCATGGACACATCCGAGAGGCCTGCAGCCTCAGCGTTAGTTTGGCTGATGGACTTCTCACTAATCCACCTGATCTCATGGCCAATCCGCCTCCTATGCCGATAAAGGGCAAAAGAAAGAAGGTATTTTAATTCTGGTTTAGAAGATTAGTTATTAAGTCTCACAAGAATCTCTAAAAATGTCAATTCTAAACAATAAAATGTGTTTTAGCATCAAATCAACCCTGCATCACACAAAATAACGTGTCTAGCTTCCGCAATTTTGGGCAAGTGCGGATTTCTTTGCATGGTGCTTGCTGAGTTTCCGGAACATCACAATTTGGCTTTCAAAGTAGGATTGTTTGGGTTGGAAATGGCAAGACCGCCAGCAAGTACCAAATCTTTGGAGGTAGTTTTTAATAAACGTATAAACTGATAATAAATTAACGATGTTGAGATATAAATATCTTTCTTCTTCTTTTTCTTTAGGTAAAATTGGCACATCAAGAGAGTGAACTCATTGGACTTTTGAAGCGAATCCCTATTGGACCATCAGAATTGTTGATGATCAAGCAGAGAGCGAAGCAGTTGAAAGACGGAGTTCTCCGTTCCAGGGGACATGCTCTTCTACCAATCATGCTCGCCAGCTTTATATTCGATGCTCTCAGTGTGTCAAGTATGTTAATTAAGTTTCTGATGTCATTATTACGGAGACGAATGTTGAATCGTCTTCCTTTTCGTTCTGATCTTATCTGATGGTACTTATGAGTTTTTTCGTAATTGTTTTCTGGAGATGAAAACTCTAGTGCAATAGTAGCAACCGACTAATACTTTCAGAATAAAAGGTGTTCGTTTTGTTGTATCTTAAGCAAAAATGAAAAAAGTTGGGAATGATTCGCAGGAATGAAAATGCCCACAGACGTTGACGAGAATCTTGGCTTCGACGCTGCTGTTGCTGCCCTCGGTCTCAAGGCCAATGTAAGCGAAGCGGATCATCCTCTTCTTTGTGAAGGAACTCGACGTCAGAGGTACTTATCGATTAATATAAAATCATCAGAAGGTTCTATTATATGTACTTTGAATATTTATTAACAATCGTTTTATCTACTTTGGCAGAGGAGAGTTGGCGATTACGCTTTTGGTACATTATAAGGATGAACCAAAAAAAATTGCCAAGATAATGGACAAACTTTTGGATCGCGAGATACATCAGTTGATCAAATCCCCAATTGTTAGCAGCTATTACAGTTCTAATCCTCCCACTAAAAGCCAGGTAAAAGCTTTCAATTTTTCAAAAATAAGAAATTTGGAGGCGTTTATATTTGACAGTAATAAATAATATCTTATTATATTTCTGTTAACAGTTGGCCGCTTTCCGCCGAGAAAAATCGTGTTCTTCTCCAATGACTGGAACTGAAGCGAGCAGTACGACCGAAGGTATCAGTGGAACTTCTGGTAGACCCCATAGCAGCACAAGTGCTGAAATTGACAACGTAGTCGGTGTCATTGCTGTTCAAACACAAACTACTCAGCAGTCAGTGCCTATCAGAGTAAAAGAGCCAAGGTGACTTTTAAATTTTTATGCGTCATTCCAAAATTTTCTTTTTTTAATTTAAGTCGTTTGGACATACCAAACTGATAATGATGTATATTATCTGTTACAGATACAAGAACAAGAGAGCCACAATTCCAAAGCCATTGATTCCGAATCAACCTTCAGAAGCCGGCGCACATTTCATGTTCGAATTAGCAAAGACTGTCCTATCAAAAGCAGGTGGCACCAGTTCAACCTCACTTTTCACGCATTCCTCGACAATTCAAAACAGCCACTCTGCACACAGGCCGCTTCATATGTGTGCCTTTCAGTTGGGTATTTATGCCCTTGGTCTTCTCAACTGCGTCAGCCCCAATTGGATAAGTAGGACATATTCGAGTCACGTTTCATGGATTACTGGTCAAGCAATGGAGATTGGAACGGCGGCGCTTTGTTTCCTAATTGACAGTTGGGAAGGGCATCTCACGCCACCAGAAACCGCGAGCATAGCCGATAAATCCTCAAGGGGCAGTGATCATAATTTGGTCAAAGCTGCCGCTGAACTGGCTCTCTCTTGCCTCCCACATTGCCACGCTCTCAACCCGAACGAAATTCAGAGGGCAATTTTGCAGGTATTGTCGATTTTCTTTTTTCAAATATTTCATTTTTGAAAAGTTCTGAAGAGAATTTTTTTCCAGTGCAAGGAACAAGGAGATATGATGCTCGAAAAAGCTTGTATCACTGTGGAAAGTACGGCAAAGAAAGGTGGCGGAGTCTATCCGGAAGTTCTTTTCCAGGTGGCGAAATTGTGGTACGAGATGTACGGCAGGGTAAGAAATAATTTATATTTGTTTACTCAAGAAATATTTGAATACTAATAAGTGTATATA
>CAJFCO010000118.1:50537-63878 GCA_904066015.1 Synergus gifuensis
TATATGGCTAAAAAATTTCAACACCCCCTTTACGTGACAATAATATACGACCAACAAATTCCAACACCCCCTTTACGTGACAATAATATACAAAAGGGAATTTTATAAATATCGTGTAGCTTTTACCTGCTGGAGAACAGAATGAGGAAATACCTCATGATCCTCTACAACTGGATCCCAACGGAACTCTCTTGGTAGAACCTGGACCTCAAGTGGACATGGCAACTGGTCAAATAATATCGGGACCCAGTCAAACTGTAGTTGTGACAAGCACGCAGCCACTACCTCAATCATATCCGCATCCAGCTATAACTACACTCGCTCCTTTGGGTAAGTGGTGGAAAAAAGGAGACCTTTATTAGATGAAAGATTATGTGGAACAGATAGAATGACTCCGTTTTTTGATCCAGAAGTTGCAATGCCATATGCCGTGGGACCATACAACTTTGTACATCCTCACCATCCAATGCCTGCGTTTCCGGGACCGATGGCTCCACATAGAGTGACTTTGCCGCCTCCACCTCACATGCAGATGTACCACACGGGATTCCCGCCGCATCCGGGACATCCACAACATCCGCAACATCCACAACATCCTCATCATCCACCCCAGACGTCACAACCTCCACCGGTGCCACAGTATTATGGGCCTCAACCTACCGTCACAACTGTAAACGTTCATCCACCCGCAGGAACTCATCATATGTTTACCATGCAACAACCAATGCCTGTTAACGTGAGTTCATATAAAGAGTGGAAATGTATATCAAGATATATCAAGAGCAACTCTTTCAAAGTTTCATCTTTAACTTCAATGTTACCTTGATTTAATTTTTAGGTTCAAGCAGGTGTTCAAACTTTACCTGGTCAAAATGGAATATCAGGACCTACGCTAGTTCAAGCTCAACCGATTATATCCACCGTCAGAGCTCAAACTCAGGTAAATATTGGATTCGCAACTGCCAATTAGAATTGGTAGGACTGAAAATAATAATTGAGAAAAATCTTTGTGTTTACAGATTCACAGACAAAGTCAGCCAGTCACAGCTCAACAATACAGGGCACTCGTCTCCGCCTATAGAGTTGGAATGTTGGCTTTGGAAACTTTGGCTCGCAGAGTACATGACGATAGACCGCAGGCTAAGTATGCCAGAAATCCACCCTATGGCGAGGATGTCAAATGGTTACTTAGAGTGTCGAAGAAATTAGGCACGCAGTATTTGCATCAGCTGTGCATTTGCGTTGTCAATAGCATAGTCAGTCCATTTGTTCTGCATGATGTCGCAGTTGAAGCTGCACATTACCTTGCGAGAGGTAATCCTTCTCTCGTCCTTCAGCATTTGAGGTCGGCTCTCTTGGCTCCTTTAGTGCATAAATGCCAGCAAATGTAAGAATCAAGAAGCTACTTAAATTTTATTTTTCTTTGAAACAACATTTTAGATTGTTAGTACATTATTATTTTTGTTGCAGGTATATTCAGTGCATGCATCAGAAATTGTATCTTCTTATGTCTGGTGATTACGAAGACTTTGCGAGTGTTGTGTGTGCCGCAAGGGCGGCTTTTAACATTACACCGGAGGGACACGCACAATTTAAGGAGTGGCTTCAGTCTATCAAAAGGTAAGATTCATTTATATAAAAAATTATTTATTAAAAACTTTAAAAAACAAAGATTATTGCAATAAACCTGACTTTTTTTTACTTAGAAAAGTTTGTTTTCGTCTTTTCAGATCTCAGTCTTGCAACAAAGAACTTTGGGTGCAGATCAATGCAGCGTTGCAGCAGAACAGTAAATGACACAGAGTAGAGTCTGGAATTATGTGGCTTATTCCCCACCCACTAAATCATCAACCTTTAGACGATTCGCAATTCGCAGCCTCGACACCGGAATCATCCGCAATAATTGCAGATCGTCGAATTCGTTCACGTCTTGGCCATCCGCGACAAGATCGTCCCTGCCAGGAGTTTCACTCCTTGCGTCGCCGAAGGCCATCTTCAAATATACCCACACAAAACGATCACCGAGCCATTTCCTCCAAGGTCCGTTGATTTAAGACTATAAAAGATGCTTGAAGACTCACATATTCTCAGGATCCAAAATTGCATCGCTTTTTGTCGATTTATTGACAATTAAATCAACGGATCTTGATTTCCTCCTCCGCCTTTTCGTCCATGGCAAAAAATCCTTGAGGAATTCATTTTCTCTGGATAACGATTCCAGACGAAATTTTAGTTCATTATTTACTAACGATATATTCTTGTCGTTAAATTAGTTCTCTATTACGGGCTTTGAATGAAATTGAGTGAATGTTCTCTAAATCATCCAATTCAACTCGAAGACAAATTTTTGCACTTCTTTACTTTTACACTTTATAGTTTATTCTTACAAATTTTTACATCTTTTTTGTACACTTTTCACTATCTTTGATTAATTTGAAAAGAAATTCAGAGAGCTATTTTATCTTTCTCTGACTCGAATTTTTAAAAGCATATTTATACTGATAAATTTCTAATTACATAAATATTACTTGTGAACTGTTTGAGTGTTAAATCGAATTAATATTAGTTTGATTGATTGTTTACGCACTGGATTTCTCTTTGTATGGATTAAAATATCATTCGCTTGTTCTTTTCAAGGCCCGTTGCTCTAGAATAGTCTAATTTTGTGGCTGAGAGCGTTTTAAGTAATTTAGTTAAAAATATTTTTTAAGAATGCAAGTTTAGCATCGCGCTGAGTTTTTTAAACTTATAATTTCCATTGGAACTGGAAGGCCGCGCGAAGCAATTAGTTAATCAAAATTCAGACCCAGAATCATCGATCGACACATGAAATCATTTACTTTAGTTAGAACAACGTATTTAGCTTGAATTAGATAGGAAATTTGATTTCGACTCTAGATAGGGTGAATTCTTTCGTCTTGTTTTAATTTTGTAAAACGAGCGAAACTGAAAATTCGAGTATCAATAGCTGTCTATTTATATAACGAGCCGGTCAGATTCACACAGAGCAAAATATTTACTTAAATACTGTATTTTGAATTTTTCCCAGGAACAGATTTTTACTTTCCTCGAAGGCAATCATCACCTCTGTTTCTCTCTTTCTTTTCGATAGAAATAATTGTCGCATATTTGTTTTGTAACGTCATAGAGATATATACGTATATTTACTACGAATAGCAGCATATTCTCGGTTTTGTCTTCGTCGACAATCCATGAAGGAAATGATCTCTGTAATTTTTAAATTAAATTTATTTAAAATATGAATAAAGAAATGAAGAATCTTTAAAGCTAACATATCATCAGACTTGAGCCACCTTTTCCATTTTGCTGTTGATTAAAGTTAAAAGCAGACTTTTTTCAAAAGGTTTGTGTAATCTTATTGAGTATTTGATTTTCCGTGGCTCCACGAAACGTCTCTTGTCTCTCTTTAGTCTTTAATCCAATATAGTACGTAGTCTCTTTAGTATTTAGTCTCTTTAGTATTTAATATTTTTAGTGTTTAATCTCTTTAGATCTTAGAATCTTTAGTCTTTAGCCTCTGACCCACTCGTATGAATAATATTGTCCAAGGATAAAGGATGACCTTCTGTTTTCAATTAAAATACACTCAAGCCTAGGGAGAGTTATTAAAATAAAGTTTAAGCGAATGAAATCTCCGAGATAACGGTAAGAGAAAAAGATTTATTTTCTAATACTCGCTATCCAAGAGACGCGACGTCGCGTACAGCGCGAAGTCGTGACGATAATCTAAATATTGTTATTTGTTTCTAGTATGAACACTGAACAGTGCCTCGTCAAAATCTATGTGAACACTTTTTCAAGCCGAGAATGTTCAATATAATGTGACATTGTCTGCTCTCTGTACTCGTATTATCCACCAGTGTTAAACGTGTAAGTTATCTAACGTCGTAGGATAAGAAATAAACATCGCGAAAAAACGCGATCATGAAATTAGATACTAGGATCCTTGAAAAATTACCAAGTGGACGAGATGAATTAAGGGGAATCTTAAGGATTTTTTTCATTGATATCAACATAAAAAAATTGAAAATTTAAATGAGAAATATATAAACATATTTCAATTACACTTGATTAATATGTAACTTGATGATATTTTATTCAATTTAATACTGGAGATAACTGCAATGTGTTAAAATTATTGAACAGTTAAATTATTTATATATTCAAGTTAATTCAAAGTTGTATTAATGATTTTTCAATTTAAATACGTCTAAGTTCTTAATGAAGAAAAAATATTAACAAATTACATTTCATATTCTCATTAGTCCACGATGATAATTTTATCGGATCCTATTGGAAATTTTTTAGTAGCACGAGAAACTTGCAAAATTTAGAGCATATAAAAGTATATAAAAAACACACGAGTTGAAAATAATCGCGTATTCAGCAAATCATCACGAATCTCATGAGCATTATTTCGCGTTTCATCTTTCATCGCATCACGTTATCACCGTCATCGAGCTTCTTTCAAAATTTTCGCACAAACATGAAACAAGCGATTCTACTTTTTTTTTTTTTTTTTAAATATTTACAATAGGATACAAATTTTTTTGCGTTATCTAGAATCTAAATTGTAGCGCAATATTGTTGCAACCTTGCAGCAATATTGTAAAGCAATATTGATCGGGAGAGAAAATTTATATAATGCAGCATATTGAAGATAAGATACAAAGTATAATGATAAGTTTCAGAAAATTTACCTAACTTTAAACCTAAGACCCTAATTAAATAATTTTTGTCAGTAAAGACGGTAAAGGTATTTGCTCATATTTTATTCTTATTATTTTTATATTTGACGGTTGTAAAGAGTATCAGTAAAATTATCTTCAATTCTCTTTGGATGGAAATTCTACTTTTCTGCATTTGAATATAATTTTGTCACTAATATTTTTCAAACTTGTATCTCTTTGCTTATATACGTGATTATCAAATTTGTAATGTCTGATTATAAGATTACGAATTGAAAATGTTTAGCTCATCCTAATAACTTAAAATTCCCTTCGCATAAGCATCGTATACATAAACATTTCATCAAAGTTGTCCTTAGCTATTAGTCAGTTAGCCTAACTAGAAGATTTTAACATTATTAATATGCTAGGAAAAAAATATCGTTTCTAGAATTTAATTAAATCGCTAGGAAATTATATCGTAGAAGTGCGTTATACCTCGGCGTAGATTGCTAAAGAACTTTTGATTGTCACCGATCTTCGAAAAGCGGTGGCGCGTACTTAAGTCAAGCAGGTAAATAAATATAGATATAAATAATAATAAATATATAGAAAATGGATTTATAGAACTCATATGAATGTACATGGCGTTTTAAGAATACTCGCGTTTCTACCGCCACTCTAAAGAGAAAGAAAAAAGAAATAAGGAAACTGCTCAGAGATTAAAATTCTATCCTCCCCTCGTTAGTCAGTAAAACAAAAAGAGAGCGAGAGAGAAAAAAAATAAAAGAGAAAAAAAGAGGAAATGGAAAAGAGTGAGAAGCAAATCGAAGAGGCGAAAAAATCTATTTTTACACTTGGTACCAAAAGCTGAAAAAAATGTTCTTCAGAAGAGAATTTAGGCGTTCATCTAGACTCATAGTGTATTAAAAAAAAAAAGAAAATCTGTACTAGTTCTGTAGAAACGCGAGGACGTTGCGGAGGGTAGATCAGATGTGAAAAGAATCGCGAAGTTCCGACCTGTTATGTTTCTCGTCTATTTTTTTTAAAGATATATTTTGATAAAGGATGCTATTTAGAATTGGGACACTCGTCTTGAATTTGAAATATTGAAGGTCGTGACTCGCGAATCCTATTACTAAATTCGATCTGAAACTTCGATTTTATGAGTGTCGCAGAGCAAAAGTGGCGTGGCATAAATTTCTACTTTCACTTTCCATCTTCGATATTCACCCTTCTCTAATTTCCTACGCAGAAGTGTCTTAAGATTGAATTAAATAAATCTCCTAATTTAATAATATTGATAGTAACCTCCCCTGCTTTCATGACTTTTTTTATAATACATTAATTTAAAAAAAGGGTAAGTTACTTTTCAAAATGTATTTTTCCTTAAGAAAAATGAATAAGGAAGATTGAAATTGAATGATGGAGCCTTGTATATTCGACCTTGTACTAATTAAGTTATTTATTTTTCATCCAAAAATTTTTGTGCGCTTAGCTTATTGTTTGAAACAAAATAACTAACATGCGACTTAGGCTGTGCACGTCTCATAAAAAGCGCTGTACCCTATATCTAATATTTAAATAGTAATTCTTAGGGAAATGCTTAATTGAAATTTCCTGTTTATATGCGACTGCTGTCAGGTTCGTTTTTCATGAGAGTGCTTGCTTCTTAAACATTCTCCAAGCTTCTTTCTGAATGTTTTTCTTTAAAAAAAAAAATTCGATTGATACGAACTCTTCAATCTGAGAATTTGTCATGTTATAAAATAGAAAGTTCTGTTTATTATTTTAAGGGTGTTGGAGCCAAGTTCCAATCTAAAACGTCAATTTCTTCATTTTACTTAACAAATATTAAATTTGGAATTTTTTCCCTCTGTAGAATTAATCAATTTTTAACTAAAATTATGCACATAGAGCGAGAAAATATCTAATTCAAATACTTTTGAAGTAAAATGAAAATATTGAATTTTGAAGTCAGATTTTGAATTCTTCATTTTATACAAAAAGTATCGAAACTAAATATTTTTTCGCTCTGTACGCAGTCTTTTTATTTGAAAAAAGATTAGTGCTACAGAGCAAAAAAATATTTATCTATAATTTTCGTTGAATAAAATGGAGAATGGAATTTTGGGCTTAACACTTGGGTCCAACGCCCTTAATTTGCATTTCTCGGTTTGGATTCGTGACCCGAATCAGAAGTTAGGTGAATAATTTTGCAAGAAGTAAAAAGAAATGAAAAAGCTCAGGATCCTCTTATTACATGTTAAATACGTAAGAATGTATCGAAGTTTCTGCATTTTCAGCAGCGTCGCAGGGCATTCGATATCTGATATTAATTTAGTTTTTCATGTAAGCAATGGTCCAATTTTGAGATTAAAATAAAAGTGCTCAAAGCTGAAGAGACGAAAGGAACTTTTGCTCAGCTCGTTTTCAGTTCTTCAAATATCGTTGACCGATCCGAGCAAATTTAACGAAGCGAGTATTTCGTTCGTCTTATTTTTTTACGCTTAAGCTGCATTATTATTATTATAAATTATGATTACTATAAGATGTGAGTCTACTTTAATGGCCAAATCGTCCTGCGACGAGAGTTCATTGAGCAAAGCGAAGTGCGAAACTGATGTAGATTAAAGATTACGGTTATTTGACTTATGAATGAGATCAGTGCAAAATGTATGAATTTTCAATTAGAAAAAAAATTCCAAATATTAAGCTTGCCATAAAATAAAAGTCTTCCCCGAATCTGAAACTTTCAATATTTTTTAATTCATTAAAAGAGATGAAATTCATTAGAAAGATGAAAAAAAAGATTGCAGGTAAAAAATATTTGCACTTATCTCTTCATATATAGATGTGGATATGAATTATGTATGATAAAGGAATACGATGTACCGTCATTATAAATTCAGGCCGTGAGCCGTAGTGTAGATTTTTCAATTTCTAGATGTTGAACGCGAGAATATTTTATAAATATATTATACTATATCGGACATTTATTGTGGATACTGTTGGCGGACTAAGTATAAGCGGCCCCACTGAATGATTATAGGAATAATTAAGGAAAAAGAGATAAGGAAATAAAATGAGAAGGACAGAAAGCAAGATATAAAATAAACAGAAAAATAAAAAAATGGTTTGGGGTCTCTTACCTACTCTCTAAGGAAGCGTACATTATTATAAGAACTGTCATTATTCTCTCTACGATTTAATGACGACGATGACGATTATTATTATTATTATTACTATTATTATTATTATTATTACTATTATTATTATTATTATTATTATTATTAGTATACTACGACATAGTAATCATGAATATTGTGGAGTGGATCTATTTATGAATCCGTCGATCGTTGATGTAATCAAACGTGTTCTGCGTGAATTTTAATAGAACACTTTAAATTGAACATCATGCCTCTTTCTTCTCCTCGCCAAATCTTTTTTTGTAACATTATTTTAGTAATGAAAATAATTATATGAATATATTTATTTGAAAGAAGAACATAAAATGAAATCTTTCTTTTTTTCTTTCTTTTCCCTTTCCAATTCAACCAATCAAGTTTGCGAAATTTGAAAATTCAAAAAGAAGAAGTTGGATGTTTTTAGGGCGAATAGCAAGTCGTGCTTTGATTGGCTGAATTGGAAAGGGGAATATATAATAAAATGAGTTTTTATTTTTCCTTAGAATATATTCTTTATTATCATCATAATAATTTTCGAAAAGAAAGGTTTCAAGAAAGAACAAAATGAGTCATTCTAATCTAAAAATTCGATTTCTTCATTTTACTCAACAAATATTAAATTTGGAATTTTTTCACTCTCTAGAATTAATCGCAATTTAAATATTCAATTTTGATGGTAGATTTTGAATTTTTCTTTTTATGCAAAAAGTATCGAAATTAAATATTTTTTCGCTCTGTACGCAGTCTTATAATTGAAAAAAGATTAGCGCTACAGAGCGAAAAAATATTTATCTATGATTTTCGTTGAGTAAAATGGAAAATGGAATTTTGAGCGTCCAACGCCCTTGAAGAATAATTTTGTAAATTTTCTTCATCTGAAGCAAATTTTGTCTGAAGAAAAGTGAAACCATGATAATTTGATGATTTGTGGGTAATTCTAGTAGAACTTCGCCAGATGGGGGTACTTCTCTGTTTTGTTAAATTTGTGCAATTGAAATGGAAATTATAAGTAAATAATTTAAAATAATTATAACGTGCACTATATAAGGCAATTACTGAAAATTCATTTTATTTCTTTGATAATTGAAATAAATTCAATATTTAAATAATTTTTAGGATTCCACCTAAGTCTGGCCATTTTGAAGGAAGCTCTAACAGCAGTCGTGGCCGAGTGGTTAAGGCGTCTGACTAGAAATCAGATTCCCTCTGGGAGCGTAGGTTCGAGTCCTACCGACTGCGAGGTTTATTTTTTTTTTTCTAATAATAGATTAATTTCTTTAATTTCACATAGTTAGCCATTATTTCGAAATTTTTGATTCTCACAGTAATTTTAGAGGGAAATTGAGGTTGTCTTCAATAATTAAGTTCTCGAAGTCGAAGTTAATATCTGATATCTTTTGAGGGTAATTAAGAAGTAGTTAAACAAATATGCATAGAAGTGAATTATCTTGATGCTATTGAGGTTTATGAAACTAATTTTATCTTAAAAGGCGAAAAAAAACATTATCAGTTTGACTGTCATTAATTCTCTTTAAACTAGAATCAAACAATGGAAAATTGGTTGACATTCCGATTTCGCAATGATTAATTATTATTATTAGAGTAACAGATTTAGATTAAATTTAGATTAAGCAAACTGTTTTCTCAAGGATGATAAAGCATTTTGTTTGAAATCTATCTGCTCCTTTAATCGACATAATTAATCGAGAAATAAAAATTTAACTACTAATTTCAAGAAAAAGGTATAAGTGTTGTCGACTAATGAGAAAATAGTTCTTATCACACGTGATTTCTGATTATGGCGGCCGATCACATGCGGAGCGAGCCACCTTCGCATGACCATTCAACACACTGACAATAACGTTCCTATCTGCTTAATTCAACTTTCTATTTCTTGTACAAATAACTAATTGCGACAATTTAAGGAAATAAACATTTCTACTTTGAAGGCGATTAGACGATAATTGTCTATAATTTATTCAGGGCAAAATTTATATTATGGGTTTTCGAAATCAGTCTGTTTACAAATCGTAAATTCGTAAAACTTGGTATACTCTATCTACTTCTTAATATTTATTTAAGTAAACAAAAAAATTGTTCGCAATCATATACCGCGTTTTTTCATTTTAATTTATATGCATGTTTGAAAATATACATTTTCCAAAGCATTGTTAAATGAAGGTAATTAAAATGAAGGAAAAAGGTTTTAGAAAATAGAAGGAAAATTCTTCTAGGTATAGATCTCTAGATATATATTCTATACCTAATCTAGGATTTAGATGGAAACGATTTGTTTAATTTTATGACAGTTGTATGTCTTTTGTTTCAGCCCTTGCAGATTTAAAAGGGGCTTAAGCGACTACCTGGCGTGGGGTAAGGACGGACGTTTTTAGAAGCTGATGAGTTCAGCCCGGCTTAATTTGAAAGACATGGGTCAATATTTGTTTGGAGTGGTATTATCGTTTCCCAAGACTTATAAGCCATTAAGCAAAATAGTCTTAAGAAGTAAGACGGAAAAGAAGATAAAATATAAAATGAACTTCACTGAAGGAAATAAGGAGGGGATTTGGAAGATTGAAGACTTTGGAACTGCGTGCGCAACTCCCCGCTTTTTTCCTGCTAACTTAGAGGCGGTATAAATGACGTCATTGGAGTAGGTCGCAACACATAGTTGACAACTGCATTCAGAAGTCGAGGAACAGCCAACTTCCGTCTTTCAATTCAGGTTAGATTCGTTTCATTTTTGTACTACTCCATCGACTGCATCCTTACACAGTTCCTTCTAATCACATTTTGTTTATTCATTCAGCCTTTTTATCTCTTCATTCATTGAACAAAATTGTTATCTCCAACTCCGAGCACGTGTTTCTTCTCTTATCCTCGACAATTATTATTTTCAATTCATCGCTAAACTCACATTGGTAATCTGAAATTTTTTATTCCATATTTTAATTTTATTCTATTCATTTTTTTCAAAAATATCATTTTTTTACGTATGCTAATATTATATACTCGTTTTTTCAATTCATTAATTATTTACGCAGGTTCATTTAGAAACCGAAGATTTAGAAAAATAATTTTGTAATAAGTGAACCGCCAAAGGGGATATAACATTTTTTGGTCGTTTTAACATTTTTTTTCTCATTGTTGGTAATTTATTGTACACTGAGAGAAATGTTTGAGTCGGACAACAAAACGTTTGGTTGCTATAGAAGCAACAATAATTTTTGGTTGTGCCAACCAAATCTTGGTTCTTTCAATAAACCTGTTTTTGGCACAACCGAAAATTTTTGTTGCAACCAAAAATTGTTTGGTTGTGCCAACAACAGGTTTGTTGAAAGAACTAAGATTTGGTTGGCACAACTAAAAATTTTTGTTGCTTCTATAGCAACCAAACGTTTTGTTGTCCGACCCAAACATTTTTCTCAGTGTATACCCTCTCCTATACTCAGAAAAAAGTTTTTTTGATTCAAAGAAATTTTCTTTAATTCGAAAAATTTTATTTCTTCACATTAAAAAAAATTTTTTTGAATCAAACAAACGCGATGCGGCGGTTCAATAAAATTATACTATGTTCGTTTTATTGATTACACGTGGTGAAGTTGTGGTCCAACTGATGCAACGTATTTTTGGCTCACCTTATCTGATAAATTGTAGAAAAATCGTCAGAAACATATTGTTATTACAAACATTAACTTTTGTTCCTTAAAAAGATGAGTTACTTGTATTCTTAGCAGTAGTTTAGTTACTTAAAAAAAATAATTTAACTTTTACTTTTTTTATAATAGTTATTATTTTTGCAGTAATAACTTGTAACTTTAATTTTATAAATACAAATTTCAAAAATTGCTCACAAGGGAAAGACAAAAATAATTTTTGTTCTTTTTATTTACTTTTCATACTTTTTATTTTAACTGATGTCTACCTATATAATTTTATTTTTAATTGGGGGGGAGTTACTTTTCATTGAAAAGTAACGTAATTATATATAGATAATTTTAATAGAGTAACTTACCTAACACTGACACTATCATTATTTCTAGAGCAGGTTACAAATTACCTTATTTTTTTTAATTCTTCCTCTTTCTGCGCAGAAAATATTTGTAAAAATGATAAAGAGTTAATTTGAAAATAATTGCTTACTCCAAGTAGAATTTTTTAAATCAAATTTTTATATTGCAACAGTTTTTCCTTTTTATAGTTGAATTTACTGAAATATTTCTTAAAAACCGACAATTTCTCATGAGAATGTAATAAAATACAAATGACAAACTTAAAACTTTGTAATAAGCATTAAATTGCAGTCGATTACAAAACAAATGTTATTTCGGTTATGATGATGTTAGGATTCATTTACGTCTGCTAAATTAATTGAAATGACCTCGGTTCGATTCGATATAAGCTGATAATGATGACATACAACGCCACGGGCAAATTAAATTTCAAAGTGATAATAATTGTTTCAACGTGCGTTGCACTTCCCTACGCGGTAATCGAACCTACACAACGTGGTTTAGTTACCTTTGAAACACTCATGCCTATCACTTAATCGATGTTTATCGTATTTTAGCGTTTAATCGAAAATGGGATTTCTGGGGTGTTTCACACTAGGGGCTGTCATGGCTTATTAGAGGCACTGACGTATTAATTAATCGTTGATACCAGATATATACATAGATTATATAACTCGCGTAACGATTTGAAAAACTATAGGACAAACATTTTTCACTATTTATTGATGCCAGGTATATTCGGTCCAACGTTAATCACCCAAATCCCGAAATCTGATTTTAATATTTTACAGAGCCCATTTCTCATATTTTCGACCGTTTGTGAATCCATGCTTTTGGTTTATCACTTGAAATCCTCGATTTTCATATTTCAATAGATAAATATTGTAATATTATTTGCAGATCCTGAGTGGAAGAACATTTTTGACAAAAATGGCGGAAACTTTAGAGCAAATGCCAAAATCTGATACGCTTAAACTTAGAAACAAACACATTGGGTAAGTTTTTTTGAAATTAGATTTTTAAAATTAATTAGGTATGAAGTAGAAGAATTAGTGATATTTTTATGCATTTTTAAGAAATCTCCTTATCCTTTGTTATAAGAAAGCCATAATCTATATTTGAAGAGCGAGATAAAATTAACTTTCTGATTATCATATTTTTACGTGTAGATTATGTCGACATATTCTCAAACATAGATAGACGTTACAATCTGCATTGTACTTCTATTTTAAAGAATCTTTCTTTATTGTACGTAGATAAGACTGAAATTTTCCATCTGCGAAATTCATAAATTATTTTCTAATTCGAAAAGCATGAAATCTCGAATAAATCAATCACTGTGAAGTATATATTGAATCTTATCTCATAATTATACATGAGATTCTCTATTTATCTACAATTCTACAGATATATGTATATATATATATATATATATATATATATATATATATA
>CAJFCO010000118.1:63978-93078 GCA_904066015.1 Synergus gifuensis
GATTATATAATTTTGTTTAATCGGTCGTTTAAGTTTGAATAATGAATAATTACTTATGAATTTACTGAGAAAAAATGAGTAATGGAATATATTAATGAATATTTTTTGCAAAATAAAATTCACATCAATTATTTTAATACCATTTGAAACGACCTTGATCTATTGGGTTGAAGTTTCAGACGTCTATGATGGATTTTTTTTATTTTATTTTTTTTACACTAACTTAATTAATTAATTAATTAAAATTAATTTTTAATTAATATTAAAAATCCCTTTTGAGTCCCTAATAAAATCAATCAAAATCTCTTAGCATCTCTTGACATTTCATAAAATCCCCTAGTCTTTTTATCCCTCGAAATTCTATGAATTTTCTATTCTAAGTTTTGGAAACTTTGAAAAATTTTTGCTGTTGATATTTTTATTTAAATAAATCTAAAAAAAAAATCGTCAGACTAGCCTTCTGAAACTTCAACCAAATCTTTGATCTACTAACAAAAAGTTCAAAAATGAATTACTAGTGAAAGTGGTTAAACTGTGAATTGAAATTCGGAAAATGGGGTGCATTAGCTGTGCATAATAAATGATAATAGTCTGGTGGGTTGCCTTAAGGGGTGAAATCCGCCCCTAATATCGGAGAACGGCTTGAGAGGCTTTTCGCTCCTCATACCGAAATCCACTCGACATAAAGCATAGGATCGCATATGGCAGTGCACTTATGTCAAGTCATTATCATGTTAAACGGTTCTCCACTGCTCGTGGTTGATCAGCGTTATCAGCCAGTGCTTGGCTTATCTGATAGGGTGGCTGACACTTTGGAATCGATCTTTCGCGAATTAGCATATTATCACGTGCGCAGTGCCGAATCCCGCGGCAAATAAAACGTCATGGTCAACCCGTAATTCATCGATTTCAATACGGAATATATGTATATACACCAATACACAAAATATAGCCTGAACAGTCAAATATTCACCTCTAAAGCAAATTTATCTCTTTTTCAATTAAAAATTGGTGTAAATAAAATTGGTGTACTCAAAAAAAAGAATGATCAAGTTCAATATTTTCATTTCCTTTAGCTTTTCGAGATTAAGATGATGAAATAGTTAAGAATCCAAATTCCAAGTTTTTGCTGACTTGCAACGAAAGAATCTTGGTTAGTATTTCAAGGAGTTGAAATGCTGTTACACCAGTCAATTTGGTGATACAGGTTTATAGAATGAATATTGAAAGTAGATCTCCACTCGTTACTTTCCCACTGTTATGTCGAGAATATAAATTAGATTGAAAATCTGGTTAAATTACATTTTAGTGGTTAACTACTACTATCCCTTTTTTTTACTAACATTTACAAATATACAAATTTTGATTGTTTCAGGGAATCATGCACGCTTTTTTACCGAGCGAACCCTTTGAAAATTGTGAGGGGTGATGGTCAATACATGTACGATGAAAGGGGCGAAAGGCACCTTGATTGCATCAATAATGTGGCCCACGGTTTGTAATTGTATTAATTTGTTTCAATCGAAACAAAAGAATTCTTTCCACGCTGTCAAAATATCCGAAGACAATGCCTTGTGTCTTATTAATTTATCAATCAATGACCTTTGCGTCGTCGAGAGTAGAGCCTCCATGCTTTGACCTAATGCATCTTTGATAAAGGCGAATAGGGGCATAATTAAAGACTGTTAACTGCAATTAGTGATTGTCAAATCTCGCCGCAACTAATCATTTTATATGGAATGGAAATTTTTACCCTTAACTCTCGTATGGGTTTTATTAATCATAACTATAGTCATAATTGTAAATTTTCCTGATTTAAAATCAACACTCAGCATATTTTCAAGTGTTATATAAAATTAGGAAGGTGAATTACATTTTGAACAAAAAAGAAATCGGAAATGAGTTGATTGCTCAATTGGTATACATGAATTCAGTGTCACGTGAATGGGACTCATGCCAATTATGAGATGCACTTCTAATGCGTTAAACAGCGCACTATATGTGCAATTGAAAACAATCTGAGCACGTGTAAAATGTTTACACGTGATCCTCTCACTGTCTGAAGGTCTTGATTTATAAATTCTAATTCAGCTAGTGTGTTTGGTCTATAGATACTTTTTTCAACTAAGCACTTGTTTAAATTCTTGCAATCTTTTTTCTCGTCTAAGATTAGAAAATGAAACTATGTATTCTTGAATTTATAAATATTTTAAATGATTCACATCTTTTATGTTTTGAGGACATTTTGATATTTCTAGTTCTTTTGATTTTCAGTTGGACATTGTCATCCGCATGTAGTAGAGGCAGGCCAAAAGCAAATGGCCCTACTGTCCACTAACAATCGCTTTCTACATGATGATCTAGTGATTTGCGCTAGTAGACTGACATCATTACTCCCAGAACAGCTGTCGGTTTGCTATCTGGTGAATTCCGGAAGTGAAGCTAATGATTTGGCTCTCCGGCTTGCACATGCCCATACTGGGAACAAGGACGTTATTGTTCTAGATCAGTAAGTTTCAGACAAAGGCCTTAAACAGGACTGCTAATCTGATTTGCATTCTTATTGTTCTATTCAATCTGGCAACAGATTGTAGAAGTAGACATCTAATAGTCATAGTTAGTAGAAATCTAATGAAACTTGACTAACAACTTTAATGACTCTATTTAACGTTTTCAACCCTTAAAAGTATAATCAATATTTCTAGTAAAAGATGTGAAGATAAGGATTGAAATTGTTGGAGTTTTAGACTCTCACGAGGGATTGACGACTCGTGAAATCAGATGAAGACATCCAGAAAACATTTTTTTTTTTTTTTAATTGAAGGAACTTTCTTTGAATAAAAGATATTGTAGTATTGATATACGGTCAATGAAACGTTTCTTTAATTCAAACAGATTCTTTTTGAATCAAATCATCTTTGTTTGAATCAAACAAAATTAGTTTAAAAGACAGAAAGTGCACTTGCGTAGAAATTTACTGAATTTTCCAGAAATATCAAAATTTCTTAAAATCAATTAAAATCAATTCAAATAAAATCAAGTGATGGAATTTTCTTGAAATTTCCTGAAATCAGTGAAATCTTCTGAAGTAATTACAATATACAGAAGTATCTTGAAGTCAGAAGTAGGTGCACAACCATCGGTTGAGTTGTCAACCCCTCGAACCCTCACAATTCTTGCAGGTACAGATTTAATAACAAGATTTTTTTAAGTTGAATTAATATATAAAGAAAATAGTAAATTATTTCCAAAATTATAGTTGGAGAGATAGGACCTGCAAAAATTAATAAAAACAGCTCATTCTAAAATTTGTATGCCATTTTTATCATTTTTCAGGTTGATTTTAAATAGTTATGTGATAATTACATTTCTTTATTATCAGCTGTTTTGAAAAGGGTAATATTACTTATCAGGATTAAGATAAGTTATAATAAGTGTATGAATGAAGTTTACATCATCGTTTGGAGAAAAATAAAGTCGTGTAAAGATAAACTGAAAATTTTTATATTTTATAATGCAATTAAACAATTGAGATTTAGCATTTGCAAATTAAAGTTCTGAAAACTTCTCACACTTTGAGTGTAAATGTGTGATTTCGAAAGCGAATGGAAATTCGAGTAAATGGTTTTCAGATTGTTTTTCAGCCAAATTTTTGACTATATTTGACTAATCGATTGGATTTGGTTTTGACTGTTTACAGCATGCTTCGTGAGTAAGGAAGATTTCCAGTTCCAATTGATGTTTACGAAGGATGGCCTATCCAATAACGATATTGTCATTTTTAGTGACACAAAGAAGATGTATGACACATGTATGATAAAAGTAAATGAGAAAATTATGTGCTATGTGGGTTAGAAGTCTATGGAAAAATATTTTAAACTGGAGTGTGAATGCGTGCAATACCTAAATGTGCTAAATTCCAGAATCAGGCAGATTGCATTTCTGTATTAAGCGATTTCGAATTCATTTATTTTGATTGTTTCAAATATTTTCCATTCAATTCATTCAATTTAAATCAGTCATTTAAACATGTCTATGGTAAAATTCTTAAAAATTATCAAACTAAAAAATAGATGTTGTTTCTGCCTCGATTCTGTCTTTACGAAAATCAGTGTTCCTACAATATAATTTAACTTAAAAACATATATGAACTCAATTTTGAGTACGAAACTATTGGATTATGACGCGACTCCGTGTGTTTCCGCAGGAAGTGAAAAATAAGAACTTTTACAGCGGATTTTGAGTGCTTTTTCCATGTTGCGGATCCGAATGAATCGTCCAGTGTACAAACTACAAATTTTTAGCCGATCTTTCTAAAAGTTTCGTTACAGTAATTTTCGAGAACTGGTGCTAGTCCTAAATTCTTGTTGCTCAATGTTACATGTCCATGAAGCACTTATGATTCTAGAATACATTTTAAACAATTTACCCTTTTGTTTTTAGTGCTTACCATGGACATTTGACCTCCATGATTGACATCTCGCCATACAAGTTCAACCAACCCAAGGGAACTGGAAAGAAAGATTGGATTCATGTGGTAAATAAATTGATCATAACATCCTTTATTTATTTATTTATTTTATTTGAGGACTTCATATATCTATTTCCTGAATTTTCAATTGACATTCTATATAAAAATATTTTTTCCATTCGCAGGCACCTTGTCCGGACGTATATCGTGGCAAATATCGCGAATCGGACTATCCGGGAGAAGATCTCGGCTTGAAGTATGCAGATGATGTGAGAAAAATTTGTCAAGATGCGAAGCAGAAAGGACAAGGAATTTCAGCTTATATCGCAGAGAGTCTTATGTCCGTGGGTGGACAGATTTTACCACCAGAAAATTACTTTAAAAATGTCTATAGGTAGTGCTACTAACTTTCTCGTATTATATTTTTTGAAATTTTATATATAAATCGTTGTTTGCGATTGTTAAATATTTTTTAGAATTGAATTTTAAAAAACTTTCTTTTTTTAATCGTAATGTACGATTATAGATAAGAAATACTTTGTTAAACATTGAAACTGTAGCAGGAAGATTTCAAGGAGAAAAACGACTCTGTACAAAGATTGCACTTATCAGTCGTCTTACGTCAAGTTTATTCAATCCATGAGACTATAGGAAATAAAATTAAGATTTTTTATGAAGGATAAGTTTCAAGTTGTAGAGAAATTGCAGCATTTAATTAGGAATACTTGTTTAATTGTCAAAAGGGTTTGTTTTTTTTAATGAGAGAAAATTTAATTATCTTTTAGACATGTCCGAGAAGCTGGTGGTATCTGCATCGCTGATGAAGTCCAAGTTGGATTTGGAAGGGTTGGATCTCATATGTGGGCCTTTCAGCTTTATGATGTCATTCCTGACATAGTTACCATTGGAAAACCTATGGGTAACGGACATCCCGTAGCTGCGGTAATTACTACTCAGGAAATTGCTCGCAGTTTCGCAGAAACTGGCATTGAATATTTCAACACAGTGAGTAACTTGTGGAAAATAATAATTAATTTAAAACACTAATTTCACAAAATTTAGAGACAGAATGAAAATTAACATTTCATTTCCTGGAGAAATTACTTCATCCGAATTAAAAAATATGTTTTCTGAAGTAAAAGATACCTTTGTTAGATTTAGATAAATTGAATCTACTTAATGGTTGATGGTACTTTAAAAATAATTGACTGCTGGTTATTTGCGTACCAGATATTTCGAGAATTTCGTATAATACGATTGCATATAGCATTCTGTGATGCATAATGCATTCTGGGCTGTATTTACAGGTCAACTATTCGATCACTGCATTTATTGCTGTTTAAACGATATCAATCCATACTTGACCCTTTTACCACCGCATATTCTCCTCTACGTTGTTTATGATGCAGCTCTTCCCTTTCCTGTTTTTCTCTACCACCTGTATATTTATCAGAACGTGAGGAAAAATCAATATTTTTATATCGCTAGATAAATCGGATGATTTATAGAAGCTTGTAGACTCATATCAGTTTGTCAGATAAAAGATATCAGATTTAGCTAAGCTGTCCAGTTAAGATAAACATTTCGGAATTTTCCAAGTTTTAACAATTATATTATTAAAATATGTGTAAAAAAGGTGTATAAAAAAGTATGGATTTAAATTGTGTTGATACAATAATTGTGAATTCCATATGAATTGGAAAATTATTCACTTCAGCAGTTCTCAACAAGTGAGAAAAATTTCGAGCATTTTATATTTTCGGGAAATTGCAATTTATTATGGAAAAATCAAATTTTGGATTTTCGACAAAAAGATGCCCCCTTTATTCTTTAACCAAGAATTTACGGGTTTATCGCTTTTGTTATTAACTCCGACGCTCGTAATCCTTCTGAGAACTCATTCATCCTCTCCTCATAATAATAATAATATCCTTATGAGATATAATCCATCCTATCCCCACGTATTTTTGGAAATATCAGTATGAAATTGTTTGCTTCATGGGCTTTGTCAAAAATTTTCTTAATTCTTCTCCATTCTTGGTAGCTAAGTTAGCTGTCGATAAAGTTATATAATACATAATTGTTATATAAAATAAAAAGGCCATAACCCCGCAGCTCATAATATCGCAGTCTCTGTCTTCCATCATGGATGTTGATGGAGACTGCTGAGTAGACGATTTCTTGTCAATATTCGACAAGACCTGATGAATCAGCTTAACGTTTCTACTTAAGCGATAATGTCTTTGCAAGCACGTTTTCAAATTTATACCAGCCATATTTATTAAACCTAATTTATTATCTTATATTGCTAGATATTATTATTTATT
This sequence comes from Synergus gifuensis, assembly GCA_904066015.1. NCBI lineage: Eukaryota > Metazoa > Arthropoda > Insecta > Hymenoptera > Cynipidae > Synergus > Synergus gifuensis. The sequence goes on from CAJFCO010000118.1 coordinate 70,777, forward strand.
TTTAAATTTCAGTACGGAGGAAATCCAGTTTCCTGTGCCATAGCTAATGCAGTCATGGACGTGATTGAAAAAGAAAAACTTCAGGAGCATGCTTTAAAAGTGGGAAAATACCTTCTTGAAGAATTGAAGAAGCTTCAGAAACGTCATGTCATTATTGGCGATGTTCGTGGAGCTGGATTATTCGTGGGCATTGAATTAGTTAAAGACAGGGTGAAAAAGACACCAGCTACAGCTGAAGCGAAACATATAGTGATGCGAATGAAGGACGAAAAAATTCTCATCAGCAGCGATGGACCTGATGTCAATATTTTAAAAATAAAACCACCCATGGTCTTCAATAAAGAAAATGTGGACCATCTTCTTTCTGTCCTAGATGAAGTCCTGAAGGAGGTCAAAATTGAAGATGAAGAGGTATTAATTTTATAGAAATAAAGAAGTAATAAGATGTGGTCATGTGGATGAGTATTTGGATGAGTAAATTATTAGTAGCATTGCAACATTGACATCCATGGAAAATTAAAAATTGAGATAACCTTCTAACATTGTAACAATTCGAAGTGTTAATAAATGTATCGATTTATTGTAGTGTGCTCATTAGATAAAGATAACAAAGAGAGATTAATTATTATTTTTTGCAGGTCACAGAGCAAAAGACCAATTTTTACAAGGCGGTGATCAAGCCTGTGACAATCGAAGCTGAGGGAGTTTCTAATAATGCGAAGGCAGTTCTTGTGCGCGCGAGCTAATTAATTGCTATTCTTATTATTTTTTATTATAATATTTAAGATATAATTTAAGTATCTTCTCGAAATAGATGTGCGAGTGTTTAATAAATTTAAGATTTGTAAAGAAGTATGATTGCATGTACTGGAATATATTTCGATCTTAGATTTTTAAGATATACTTTAACTTGTGAGAAAATAACTTTTTTGAATAATGAAATAAACGAAATTTAGATATAAAATTCTTAACTTGATTTTTAGTAAAAATATGCACTATCCTTTAATAAAGAAGAAAAAGACAATTTTCACTGTTTGCACTTTACAAAATATCCTCACAGAACAATATGGAAATAAACATAAACACAACTTTCTTTAATACATCCTTCCTTGAATGATTCACAGTTCGAACTAGCAGAAAATAATTTCATCAAGAAGCAAGCACGACATATTTTCGTCCACGTGCTTTGAAAACTGAAAAAATGTACTCGTGCTTTCGGATAAAGGACAAATGATAACACGTCTGCCGGAAACATCGAAAATAATTTGCAATCCAGAATCTGTACAAAATTGTTGCAGTTATTTAGAAAACACTGGACTAAAGGTTCATCATTATCCGATAGTCAATATCATCAGGGTCACAAAAAATGCTTTGCGCGTGTAAAATGTATTACATTTTATCAATATCAAAAAAGAAAGCTAGTTAAGAATTCTCTAGATCAACGGGTCACGCTGACCCAGCATACATTTCATATAAATACTTTAGAAATTACATTAACTCTGTTACTCCACATTTGACTGGTTAATCATTATTCTGGTTAATCATGTGGACCCCAGCGATCCTATTGCTCGTTGGTGAGTAAAATTAATTACAGGAATCATGTAACAATTCAAATATTCGTATTCCTACCAAATAAAAAAAATCTGTTCTAATCCTTCTATTTTATCAATTTTAACAGCAGGAGTTGTGGCAGCCAACGAAAATGGTTGGGAATCCGGTAAAGAATACACCTATAAATTCAAGAGTAGAACCATGGTAGCCTTTCGACAATCAAATGATCATTACACTGGAGTTTTTATGAAAGGTACCTTCAAAGTGCAACCCAAGGACAGTGACAATTTAATGGCGAAGTTGACAAAGACCAAATTTTCTCACATTCAGACCAAGCTTCCTGGAGGATGGGATTCCGAAATCCCAGAAAGCCACATGAAGCTCGAAGAATTTCCCATGACGGGGAAACCCTTCGAGATTAAAATGAAACATGGTGTCGTGAGGGACCTTATCGTGGATGAAGATGTGCCCACCTGGGAGGTAAATGTTTTGAAAAGTATTGTCAGTCAATTCCAAGTCGATACACAAGGAGAAAACCGAATCAAGTCAAAGCACAACCATGGACCTGAAGGAGAACAACCTTTCGCTATGTTCAAAACTATGGAAGATTCTGTGGGTGGAAAGTGCGAGGTTCTATACGATATCTCACCTTTACCAGAAAAAATTTGGAGAGGAAATTCCGAATTGGTACCAAAGCCTGAGATGGTAGGAGACAAAAATCTTATTGAGATTGTCAAGACGAAGAACTATTCGAACTGTGAACAAAGGATGAGTTTTCACTATGGCTTGACAGACAATAGTCACTCTTCCGGAAGCGGTGACGGTGGAAAATTCATTACTGTAAGTTATTTTTCGAATCATATAATTATCTTTTTTTTTATTATTATCTTATTTTAGTATGAATTTTCATTCAATTTTCTTCTTTTAACAGAAATCATCCGTCAGTCGAATTATTATATCTGGAGACCTGAGGAGTCTTACAATCCAGTCCTCGGAGACAACAAACAAGATGATATTGACTCCAGGAAAGAGTTCAAAGGACAATCATGGGATGGTTGCCAGTCGAATGCGTTTGTCTCTTAGCGAAGTGGAATCAGTATCCGAAAGGTTTCCAATGCCACCCAATCCCCACTCGACAGGTAACCTAGTTTACAGCTTCAACAGCCCATTCTCTGGACCTGAAAGGAGAAGATCCGGTCGTCCAAGCATCAGCCCTAGCTCAAGACCTGATAGTTCCAGTAGTTCCAGTGAAGAAAAAAAAAATGACAAAAACAGAATGAACAAAGAAGGAAAATCCAATAAAGAAGAAGACAGTTCTAGTTTTAGCAATTCAAGTTCTAGCAGTTCAAGTTCTAGTTCGAGTAGTTCAGATTCTATCGCTAGTCGAGAAGATCGAGAATTCTGGCAGGCAAAGCCTAGCTTAAGTGAAGCACCTGAAAGCCCCCTCTTGCCTTATTTCATTGGAAACAGGGGAAACTCTGTTCAGATGTCTGGAAGTATTGATCCAGTGAGGAAAACTAAGGAATTGTCCGAAGAGATTGGCAGGGAACTTAAGAATCCTAGTGATATGCAAAAGGAAGAAACTTTGGAGAAGTTTTTGATGCTGTCAAGATTGATTCGTACGATGAGTAGCAGACAGATTGAAGAAGCTGAAAGAGACTTGTTCGAACCATCAAGTCGTACCAATTCAGATGATAAAGACAGTTTTCGCAGAAACAGTTGGGCTGCTTTCCGAGACGCAGTTGCTCAAGCCGGAACTGGTCCAGCTTTGATCACCATCAAGAAAATGATTGAAACTAAAAAAATTGAAGGCATGGAGGCTGCTCAAGTCGTTGCTTCAGCATCCAAATCTGCCATGACGCCAACCCCTGAATACGTTGAAATGTTCTACGTGAGTATTTCTTGAAACTTTGGAATCCAGTTTTGATCTAATTTTTTAAAGTTTGAACTAAATTTTGAAATTTGTTTTGCTTTCCAGAAAATCGCGACGATGTCAGAGACAAAAAGCCAGGCAAACTTAAGAGAAATAGCCATGCTTGGCTTCGCTGATCTGGTCCGAAATGCTATCGTCGACAAAAGAAATGCTCACGATATGTACCCAGTTCACAGTTTCGGAAGAATGTTTTCCAAACAGAATTCTGATCTCTTCAAAGTATACATCCCAGGATTAGCTCATGATTTAAAAACAGCCATAAAGGAAGGTAACAGTCCCAAAATTCAGACCCTCATCGTAGCCCTAGGAAAAATCGCTCATCCGAAAGTTTTTGGTGTCTTTGAACCATACCTTGAAGGAAAGGAACCCTCATCTAAATACCAGCGTCTGCTGATGGTCCTGGCAATGTTTGACATGACGAAAACTTACCCCAAAGTTGCGAGATCTGTGGCGTACAAAATTTATGCCAACACTGGTGAAAGCCACGAGATTCGTTGTGCAGCTGTAAGAATTGTGATGAAGACCAACCCTTCAGCTTCAATGCTCCAAAGAATGGCCGAAACAACAAACCATGATGACAGCAAACATGTCAACTCAGTTGTAAAGTCTGCAATTGAAAGTGCTTCTGAACTTAGAAATTACAACGACAGAGAACTGGCTAACAATGCTCGTGCTGCTAGGAGTCTTCTAACCAAAGAAAAATTCGGACCTCAGTATTCTAGAAATCTTATTAAGGAATTTTTGTTCAAGGATATGAGAATCAAAATGGAAAGTAGTTACATTGGGAGCAAAGACAGTCTCATGCCAAAGGAATGGTTCTCGTCATTCGAACGTCGTTTTGGTGTTTTCAAGATGTCAACCACTCAAGCTAGTTGGATGGTTTCAAGCGTTGATGATTTCATATCACATTTGGAAAAGAAATTGTGGAAGAGTGGATCTGAATGGAATTCTGAAGAAGAGAGAGATTCTGATAAGGGAAAGAACAATTATTCAGCTGATAAAATTGCTCAGATGATGAGAATCGAACCTGATGGACCTGAGCAGATTGAAGGGTATACAGGATTCAACTCTAAAGGCTTTTCGCTATTTATGCCTTTTGATAACCACACCATAGACCGCATACCTGACAGTAAGATTTTCAAAGTTTGATAGGAAGAAGTGTATTCATTTTAAATTGATTCTAAATTCTGCTTTTCTTTCCAGTGCTCAAGAAAGCTTCCGAATCTTTTCGCGATGGTCGCTCCTTCAATTTAAACAAATTCTCCAGTTATGAGAAGATTCTAAGCTTCCCAACGGAAACAGGATTCCCATTCACCTACACTTTGAGAACTCCATCTCTCGTAAAGGTCGAAGGCAAAGCAAAAATGCACACCGAACCTGAATCATTCGAAAGCTTGAAGGAAGTCAGGAAAGTCGATGCATCATCTGAATTGCGAATGGTCTTCTCCATGAAAATTCAGGAACGAATTGGATTCTTGACACCATTTGAACACAAGCACTACATTGCTGGAGAGGACAAGAATTTCCAGATGTTCTTGCCCATTCGTATTGAAGCTGAGGTGAACACAGAGAAGAAAGAAGCTAAAGTCAAGTTTCAACCACTCGAAAAGAAGGAATCCTACAAACTCTTTCAATCCAGCTATGTGCCCTACACATCCAAACACGACATTCTGAGCATGAAACCAATTCTGAAAGATTCCACAAACACCCGAATTTTCCGAAAAGGTGAAACTAAGAAGCACACTACAGACTTTTCTGATTCGACTGGTATGAAAACATCTATTGAATTTGAATTTGAACATGAAGAGATGTCAGGAGAAAAGAAACGAAATTCGCAACCTTCGTTTTCTACATTTATGTCTCCTTTCTTCAAACTCAGCTCCAGTTCCAGCTCTAGCTTCAAAAGGATGAGCCTTAAGGTTACTCCTAGTTCTGAAGACTCTGAGAATGCCATCAAGTTTAAATTTTCTTATGACTCTAAGCGTAAATCCACCTCTGAGGGACATGAAAGCAGTGGGTCTGGAGAATCCAGTGAAAGTTTCAGCAAAGCAAAGGCTCCACGTCCTTCTGATAAAGAACCCAACAGTGAAAATCGCAAAGACCAATTCATGCGTGATGCCAGCAAGGGAATCTCATCAGCTAAGACAAATGTTGTTGATATGAGTCTAGAAGTGACTGGAAGACGACCAATTAATTTTGTGATAACAGCAGCCGTAGCCAGAAGCAACGTAGATAAAAAGTCCAGAAGTCTTTTCTACATAAATAGCCAAACAGACAGGAAAGTTGAGTTTGAAGTTTGCGCAGCTCTGGAAACCAAGTCTCCTAATGCTCCAGAGCTGGACGTTGAGGAAATAATGAAATCTGATCTGACTGAGAAATTCGACGCTGATATCCATTATGGTAAAGATTGTTCATCTGGAGCAAAAATTAGGATTGAAGGTACGAGGAAACAGTCGGAAGAGTTCAAGAAGGAGATTAGAGAATCTGAGGAGGCCAAAGAAGTTGAGAGAATGAAGAACGGAGATTCGAAGATGACGAAGGCTTATCAAAAGTTGGTGCAAAAGGCTTCAGAGTTGGATGAAACAGAAATGACTATTGAATTTAACGACAGAGCTTCCGATTTCAAGACAATTTCTATGAACTTGTTGAACCTGATGGCTGATAATATGGATAATATGGCTGAAATTAGCAGAGTTAGTCCCAAAAATGCTGATCAGGATAAAATTGATTTTAAGGTTAAATCGACTGTAAAGAATGGCGCCTCTGTCAGTATCCATGCACCAAATATGGATCTGAAGATGAGGAATGTATTCTTTGAAGACATGTTTGACTCGAGCAAGGAGTCTTCGCAATCTTCCAAATCATCTGACGAGGATGACATGGAGTCCTTTTCTGAAATTGAAAGTAAGTTGTTTAGTTCTTCAGCCTGAAATTTTTCTAGTCTAGTTGTCATTAATGTTAATTAATTCATTCATTTATCACATCAATCTCTTATCTTTTTCATTCTTTTATTATTCTAGGCTCCTGTTTCGTGGGCAAGAAGTTAATTGATAGCTTCGACAACAACGTCTTCCCCTATGAATTCGGAGACTGTTGGCACGTAGTCATGACCACGTTCCCTAAAAGAGATCCAGACAGACCTAAGCAGTGGCGCCAAATTCCCAAAGACATGAAAACAACAATTCTCACTCGTGAAATTGAAGACGGCAAGAAGGAATTAAAGATTGTCTTGGGTCAGAAAGAAATTCGACTCAAGAAACCTAGTTCACACATGGAAGTTACAGTCGATGGAAAAAAAATTTCGATCTCAAAGAGGAAGAGTTTTGAGGAGAAATCAAGCGAAAGGGACTTCGAAGGACACCACATGAACAAATTTGAGATCTTTGAACTTGAGGATGGCTCTGTTAAGGTTACTTCCGAGTCTAATGGTATCGAAGTTGTCTTCGGTGGTCGTCGTATGAAGATCACTGTAAGTTTAATTCGATCATCGTGTCTAAAATTATAATATAAGCTTCTAAAATTTTATGATTAATTGTGTTATGATCTCATGAAATAATGCGTCTAATACCAATTTTCTTTCTGTTACAGGCTAATGAAAGATATCGCAACTCAATTCGAGGTATTTGTGGAAACTTTGACGGTGAAGCTTACAATGATCAAAAGACACCTAGTAACTGCCAGCTGAAAAATCCCAAGGAATTTGCAGCCTCTTGGGCATTGACTCGGGATCAATGTGAGGGTTCCGCCCGGAAATATGCAGAAAGTGCAAAGAGAGCACATTGTTCTCATGACAGAATTCACCCAAGCAATGTTATCAATGACGAAGAGGCTGGAAGGGAAAGAAGTCCATCCAGCTGGGGTCATCACAATGAAGAATCAAACAAATCAGCACGTTGTACCACTTATCGAACAAAGGTTACCAGGAGTGATTCCCAAACCTGCTTCTCATTGAGGCCACTGCCAACATGTTCTCGAGACTGCAAACCCAGTAATACGAAAGAGAAGAAAATTGACGTGCATTGTGTCAAAAATAGCAATGCTTCCGAAAAACTTGCCCAACGTATCGAGGACGGCGCTAATCCAGATCTTAGTCAAAAGTCAATTTCAAGATCGATAAAGATGGATGTACCTGTCAGTTGTAAGGCTGCATAAAGCTTGTCAATCTAGAAATTTTTGATATTTGTTAGTATTCTCGTAGAAGTTAAGTTGTAATATAAATGGTGTTAAATTAAACATTATTGTCAATTATCTCGAAAATATCGAATAAACTGTTGTCGAAAATCTGATTGGTTTGGAAATTGTGCGAATTTTGTGAATATACTGAGTTTCACAGTATTTCAAGGGATTTTACCAGTTGTTGGGGTTTTAGTGAGATTTAATTAAATTTTCAAATAATTTTAAAATAATTTAGGAGAATCAAGTGATTGTAGGAAATTTTGAGGAATTTTGTGAGATTTCATGGGAATTTTGATGAATTTTAAGAGATGACTTGATATTTTATGGGTTTATAAAGTAATTTTAAGGGATTTTAAGGGATATAACGATAGTTAAGTGAAAAAAAGGATAAAAATTAAAATCAAAATTCTCTACAATCCAAAGTTCGTAATTATCAGGAACAGAGTAGAGTACCCGATTTGCTGGCGAGGTGCAATTCATGAATGTGTAGCAATAGAAGCACTAAGTCGCCTGTTGCCAGCCGTGCGTGTTATTGCATGTAATCACCTGAATAATATGGACGACCCTCTAAAGTCCTTGTCTGCAATCGCCCTATGTAATATGTATAGTTTACAGGTTTACAGCCCCTTCCTTTGTAGTCAATTGAGTTTCTATAACTCGAGATTCTCAGATTACATGGATTATTGCAAATTTGAAACATGAATTAATACTAATACTGATCTAGTTTTTAAATATCTTTCAAATATATTAGGTAACATTTTTAGTTGTTTTTTTATCATATTAATTGAAATTTAGAGAAACTTGTCACGTGTGAAATTATTGACTAACAATGAGCAAATAACTATGCTGTCAGCTTTGATTTCGTTCCTGATTCGAACCATTGAGCTTCTGCACGTTTGTATCTGAATTGACTCTTGCATACTGCAAGGAAGGCAAACTAAGGGTTGTCAAAGCCACATTCACCCCTCGCAGTTCGTGAATATACTTGTCCCTTTTGTAATTACGCAACGAATCGCAGTTTACATTGAGATAGCGAGAGTATAAGGGGGTATTATAACATTAACTAGGAAATAAAGCGATAGCAAAAGAGTGAATGATGAATGATGAATGAGTTTCGGATTTATTACACGGATAAAAAGCAGGATAAATATGACAAGATGTCTCGTTTTCAGATCTGGTGATTACAAGTTCCAAGTGTCAAGTATCCTCAGAAACTTAGAATTCTATAGGTTAATTAAAGTTTTAGCTATAACCAAACAAATTGGTAATTTTCGTTCCGATGTGGATACCTATGCGTATAATGGACATTCTATTACCTTGAATGGCTTTACACTGAGAACAAGTTCAACCCAGAAATTGGTTTTACGTTCCTGTTTAATTAAAGTACCTAAACTCGAAATTTCGCGAAATACAGTGACAATACATTTTTGAATAATAATAAGAATAATAAGAAACGTAAATCTGATATAGATAACTCATAATATATAATAACTTATGCATACTATGTAACATAAAAAATTTAGCCAAGACAGGACAAGTTGCGTGGAATTATTATTTGTTATTGATATAGTTGATTAATAACAACTTCAATAATATTTAATTAGTTACATAATGTGTAACTTTATAATATAATATTTGTTATTAAACCGTTTACATTATGGGATCAAAACATTAAACACCATAATGGTTCAATAAAGCAACATTTTCGGTATCAATATACAATTATTCACTCTTGCGAGGTGTGGATACAAGTAATCAAGTGGATAGTAACTTTACATAATAAGCCGGCACACACATTTGCCCTAATTATTGAATGTTTGGGGTAAATGAATTCTAATTACACAGAGAGGTTTCAACGCTTAATTCGAATATGGATATATAATTATTACACAGCACGTTCAAACAATTTTCCAATGTGTCGAAAATATTTACTACAAATAATTAATAAGATTTAACGTATAAACGTATATTTGTATTATATATGTATTTACAAGTAAACTCTTCCAATTTTATTGTTATAATATAAAATTATTATTATTGTTATAATCTTCTGTCTTTTTCCTTCAAGATATATAGAACCCACTCTTCTTTTTCTCTTTATATCTTCCTTCTTTATAGAATAGAGAATTTCTTGTGGTCTAAGAGCCCATTGCTTTTTGTTGAAAGTGAGCCATCGCGGTTAGACGGTTTCCTCCTTGATTACAGTGTTTGCTTCCCCCGCCAAACTCAAAGTACGAAAGTCCTGCTTGTGGTCAACTCTGGGTAAAATGGACAAGAAACTGTGATTGTCGTGTTTGAGTTGATTGTTCGGATAGTTAGGTTGACAGGAGTCAGGAAACTTTCAATTAAGTGCATCCTAGCTTTAAGAAGCAAACTGCACCAAAATACGAATTCTTCAAAAATATCGAGAAATATAATATACATAATAATATTATATTATATGTACAGGGAAGCGATTCTATTTTGCAGTTTAATTCAAAGTTCCACTCAAAGCTCTACTTAATTTTTTCTTCTCGTAGCTCTTTCAAAATCAAGCTTAGAAGGGAAATATGCAATTGAGCCGAGAGTCTGAGGAACGAGTAAATGAAATCTCGCGAACAGTTACAGAGAGAGAGAAACTTGTTTTGTTTCAGCATACCCATTTCCATCTTTTCATTTATTACGGAAACATCGCGGAGAAATTGAGTCAGAGAAGTAGCATAATTTCGCAAGACTCAGTCAAGGTAAAATATGCATTTTTCTATAATAAATTGCACGTTATAATACTACTATGATGATAATAGTACCCTTTTGTAGCTGGAAGGATAATATTACAAGCATTTACATAAAATCAACCGTGTTTATCTAGTTATATAATTATTTTCATGAAAGCTTCTAATAATTTGTTTATTTTACTCACACGGGAAATAATTTAGGATCACGAGCCTACCATTATCTTTATTGTGATAATAAAAATACTCGTGATAATAAAAATCTATTTGGATGTGATGATACCACTTTTTAATGTATGGATAAACATAATTTCTTGGCAGAAGCTGAGATACTCTAAACAGGAAAAGAAAAACGATTTAAAGTCCTTTGACATCCGTGCAAACTCGTGTGTTCTCTCAACACTTTAAAAATTCAGAGTGCCTCGTTTCGCACAAAAGAATGAGCTTGACTTAGGTGAAAGAGTAGAAGCGAGCCTGCGACGCGCGAAATTAATGGGGAAATCTGTCCGCGGCGAGGGCTGCTGGAAAAAGTTTTTTCATTTCCACGCGAATTTCCATGTCAGTCGCGCACTCGTTTTTAACTCGCAAGTAATTCACATTAATAAATAAACCAGGCCGTCGAGTGTTGAATGCACAATTTCTTTGCAAATGCATATATTTTCAAAGAAAATATCTCGCCGTTTCCTTTCCTTATTCCTGAACTTGAATGACACTCTTACACACAAATGGATTCATTAATTTTGAAGAAAGCAGTTGAATTCAATAAAAAGGGAAAGAGGCGTTTAGTCGCTATTTTATGATATCTCGAAAGTTGGAAAAAAGGGTAATGAAAATTCTATCTTTACTAAAACCAGACCACACGGGACCCAATAGGTAGGGCAATACCTATATGGGGCCGTTTCGGTGTTAACGACTTTTGAACAACGTAGTCTATTCAACTATAACGATTTCCATAAAGATTACACAGAACGTTATTGCAATTCCTTATCAAAGTCGTTCGACCAACACACGCATGTCTACTTACCGTACATAAAACCTGAATAATATTGTTGGTATATTCATATAAAACTTCCCTTTATTATCTTTTCATTCTATTATAATGTTTTTGCGGTAAAAATGGAACACTAATTTATGCAATTTTTCATTTTACGATGAAAAAGTTCTTGCTTCTTAAATTAATTTATATACTGTAAAAAAGGCGCATGTATTTTTATAATGCAGTTTTTGCACACCATATTGATAAAAAGATTCAGAGGATTCTAAACAATTTCAAATTAAAGGATTTTAGGGATTTCAAAAGTATACAAATATAATTTTTAAAATATGGAAACTTGTAATTCCTTTTCTAATTTCAGGAATCTCCATAAGTTTTACAAAGTTTCTTAAAATCCCTTTAATGTCCTTCAAAATCTGGTGAAATTCCTTTTAAATTCGTAAAATTACTCGATATTTCTTGATGTTCCTTAAAATTATTTTAAATTACTCAAAATACCATGCAGTCTCATTAGAACTCTTAAAATTCCTGAAAATCAATTGAAAAATTGCTTGAATCCTGTCAAAGTTCTTTAGATTACTTAATATTTTATAAAATATCGCCAAATCCTTTAAAATTACTTAAAATTCCATGAAATGCCATGAAAAACCTTAAAATTCCTGACAATCCAATGAAATCTCACCAAATACCTTAAAATTTCTGAAAATAAAAGTCCTTAAAATTACTTAATATCATAAAATATCTTAAAATCCCTTAAAATTACTAAGAAGATTCAAACATATCATCAATTAAATCTAAAATTAAATCTAAAATCTAAAAATCCCTTAAATTGTCTGAAAATCACAATAAATTTCATGAAATTCCTTGAAATACTGTGAAATATATGATAACATTACTTTTTTAAGATAGGATTGACAGTAGTTAAGGTCAATAGAATTTAAACTATGCAGCTCTTATGTTATAATGTTGATGGCTTTTGAAAATAATTCCTTCATAAAGGAAGTGTGGCAAAGTATAGATTGGAATTATATTGAAAATTTATATAGTTTGAAAGTTTGTCTCCCCCGGGTTTTTAAGAGAATCACATTTTCGCTCGCGATCCGATTTGTGTTTAATCAAGTTCTGGCAAGCGGCGTTGCGGAAAATTAAGCGAGCTCGCGCACCAAACGAGTGAAGTGACAACAAAGTTTTGTGCCTGACTTACATGTTTCATGAGCTTAATATTTATTTAATTTTTAGTTTATATATTTATTGATTTATTGAAAGTTACAAGAATTTACTATTAATATTTTATAACTCTATTTTATATGCGGTGACATTCTTTAGCGATTTATTTCTATACGATATAATTCTTCCCCTTTTTGACAGGTAGGTATAAACTGTTGTAAAGAAAGTCATCAATCAACATTCGTCAGTATGAAACTCACGTCCAAAGCGTCTTATAAATATAATTTCCAGCTAAGGGCTTCGATGAAAGGCCTTAAAAAATTTATAAAAGCTTCGTTACACTTGCGTCGAGAAATAAACATCTCTAAAAGGGTTGTTAAAGGAAAATCATTCACGCATTCAACTTTTCTGTATAACTTTCAAACTTTTGAATTGAAAGGAAGCTCTATAAATAGTAAAGTAAAATTCTACCTTCTAAATTACCTATAATAATTTTAATGTCGGTGAAAATGTTAAAAATCGCTTTTCTAATTCATCCGTAATTCACACTCCATAAAGGACACTGATAAAGTGTTTTTCGGGAATTCCACATACAGAAAACTAATTGTCTGACTCGATCAGCATAATTATCCAAAAATTTCATACCAGCATCACAAGTTTCTGAAGAGGACTTTGGTAATAATGATCTTTCCAATTTATCGTATCTTTTAAATAATCTTTTTGACGGCTTGTTTGTATTCAAATTGTTCACTTTACTTAATTTATAATTATCATCTCTGGTTTCAGGTAAATTAAATTTGGAATCCTTTTTAATTAGAAGTCTTGATTGTACTTCAGATATTGAAATAATTATGAAAATTAGAGAGAGATTCATAATTTTGCTGGACAATTGATAGACGGTTCAAACACTTTGCTGAGTATAATAATTTCCATCAGAGTTCAATTATGAAGTGTTATAAATCATTCAGAACGTTAAGTTCTGCTTTATGCCTTCTCATTAAATTCGGAATTAGTGATTGTCGAGAGCAATCATCAAACTTTACTCGTTCTTGTATTTCATGATCCAATAAAAAGTACATTGGTAATATAATTCAATTAAAAAATAGAATACAAAAATAAGTATAAAAATCTTGACCGTTATGGAAAATAATTTTAATTTTAGCATGTCATGAAGAAAATTTTGCAATACAAATTTCTGGAGAAAAAGTCTGCTCTACTTTGTCAAATAAATGAAAATCTAGACAAAATTTTCGAAACCATGTTTCTTAATTATTAATAAAAAAAACATTAATAAAAATTAAATAACGTTCTTGCCTTTGGCAGAATCCTGAAAAAGAGAGAGAGACGGTTGATGTTTGACTCTAGAAACAAAAACCGATATTCAATTTACCAAATTCCATTAACGGGCTTCTGTCGATAAGCATCGAAGAAAAAACTTTGCTAAAAAGTAAATCAATACCTTTTCTGGTGTGAACCATCGAAACTGATAAATCTTATACGACTTGGCTACGAGGCATTCCCGATAATAACTTTTACTTCTCTATCGATAATTAGAAATCTTTTGAATTCGGTTATGACCACAGTGGATGTATATAATATTTTATATAAACTCGATTCCATATTTTTCTTCAATTCAGCAGTCAAGTCGAAGTTCATGCTTCCATGCGCGGAACACCTTACATCAGCAACAAGCTGATTAGCGAGAAGTTAATTCAAGGTCACTGAGCTGGGCTATTGGGAATTCGATTAATCGACATAGATAGGTTTAACAGATCCACAAACCTCGTCTGCGGTCTTGAACTTTCAGCAGTTAATTAAATATGTTTCCGGACCCCAAAATTCAGATTCGATCAAAGATTCTAATCATCCGAAAATAATTATCTCTTTGATTAAGAGCATCGACTCATATCAAGACTATATTCCCTCACATTTTCATCAAAGATTTGGATCCTATTCATATCATAGTATAAGTTTGTCTAAAGAAAAATCTACTAATTATATTTTTTTAAATGTTTCAAGGGCTATTTTTCAGAAAGGAATATTTTGATAAATTGTAAATCGACCGGAAATGTCAACCACGTTTTGGTAGTTACTCATTTTTATTCTCTCTCACTTTTTATTTTTCCATTTTTTTCCTTTTTTACCCCACAAGATTGTTTGTCTTCATTTCTTTAAATTTCTAAATAAGTTAAGAGACTTAGAAGTCCCTCTTTGTTCTACACGAGAGAGGTATAAGAAGTATATTATATTTTACCCAATTTTTCGGTTCTATGGGTTTTCTTATTTTCCACTGTCTTCCCCAACGATGAAGACTGAATTTAAAATTATGGTATTAATAAAGACACAAGTCTGAGATGTTTTTAAAAGATTACGTATTTTCTATTTGTTGGCAGAGTAATGTACTGTGCCAGTTTCCATAATGCATTTCTGCAAAGAAATAATAAAATGTAATGCATTGCAATTTATAAATATGAGGAAAACCAATTCCATTTACTAAATTAGGCGTCAAACAATGTCGCAATTACATTATAAAGTGACCCAGAAAACAAAAATGGAAAGAGGATATTTTAAATGTTGAAGCGATAGTTGTGAATCAGGTATCATTCAAGAAACAGTTCGAATCAAGCGATTCCTGACTTTTAATCTCTATCAGGTAATTTTATTCTCTTTTTCAAATAGTAAAATGATTAAATATTATTGCGCTTGGTCAAATTTACAACGCTTTGAATCCAAAACATTGTCGTCTTCTACTGTTTATATTTCAATTAATTTATTTTCGAACATTTACAATACATTTCAATTCTGAAAATAATGTAGAAAATACAGTCAATTTAGGTAAGAATTGTAATTATTTCAGATTCAGTCAATATACTGGGAAGAGAAGACAATAATTTCTTAAGGTGAGATATTCATTTTTTAAATGTACTAAGAAATTGTTTTCTGAGAATTGTGTTTGAAAAATTACCAAGAAGGAAGTATGTATAAGGCGAAGTTCCAATAATCGATATTTAAGAATCGATACACAAATGTAAAGAAGTACATCCAATTCTGAAAATGCGCTTATCACAATATTCATGTAAAATGTGAAGAAAATTGGAGAAAATTGCACATTGCTAAATATTGCACAAGAATATCAAGATGAGGACCAACTTTAGAAAAGTTTGTGCTATTCTTGCTATCATTCTTCTGAGAATTCGAGGAACATCGATCTTAAAAGGAAAAAACTGGCTGAAAGATCTAACTCATTACATCAAGAGTAACCCTCAATTCTACCAAGTAATGCTCCTGATTGACAAATCATATAAACAGGATTATCTATTTGAAAACATTGTTTTCGAAATTTCAAAGGATATTCCAACAATCTTTATCAATCTTGAAAACACATCTGAAAAACGTGATGCTTTTCTAGAACCATCCGCTGATGATCCGAGTTCTACGCTATTTATTTTACTGCCAATTTTACACAATTCTCCAATAGACGACGAACACATCAAAAACTCGATAAATTTTATCGAGAATCTCTCCGGAGCAAGAATCAGACCCAAATGTTTGATAATTCTTGATGGAAAAGAAAATCGAAGTTACGAAAGGGTCCTTCGACAAATGTGGTCCAAACGATTTTTGGATTTCACAATCTTTGATCTCACTGATCCTATGACGGTACACAGCTTAAATCCTTTCAAGGACACTTATCAAAAGGAAAGATACTCTAAAAGAACTGTTTGGTTCCCGAACAAGCTTCAAAATCTAGAAGGCTATGAAATGAAGGTCGGCTGGTTTCAACAACCACCTTACCTACTTATCCAACGTGATCAATCAGGAGAAGTCACAAAATCAATTGGTGTTGACAAACTGAATATGATGATCTTCAAAAAGACTTTAAACTTCAAGACAATCGAAATCTACTCCAACAGTTCGACCTGGGATGTACTAAATTGCAATAAGAGCAATAACGTCGGATTTTATCACGATATCATGTTCAACAAGATCCAAATGATTGGTGTCGAAAGTGGAGTCAGTGGAACTTGTGTTGAAAAATTTCACGAATCTAGTCGAGGAATCCGCCTGTTATACTACTGTGTTTTGATCCCAATTTTGTCGGATGAATCTCCGATCATATCTGTTGAATGGCAAGTTTGGAACGTTGTTGCTTTCATCAGTCTAATATTCTTTACTTGGATGACAACAAAGCTCCTAGGCTTTGATTCCAGAAATTGGGAGTCGATTAATTTATTGCTGATAATTCTAGGATGGACACCTCTTAGAGAACCACAGAAAACAGCAGAAAGAATCATTTTTGGATCATTGCTCTTTGCTTGCCTCTTCTATTCATCAGTTATCTATTCAGCAATTACGAGTATCCATCTGCAGAGAGAATCAACATTCAAGTTGAAGACATTCGACGATATTGTGGCTTCGGATGTTCAGCCAGTGATTCATGAGCATTTCCACTTTCACTTGTATAACAACAGCGAGGGAAGTTTTCGAAGGTTTTTGGACAAGGCTAGGATAGAAAACTACTCAGAAGAGGAATGTGTCAAGATTTTACTGGAGCAAAAGAACATCACGTGTTTGATGAGATTGACAAGAGCAAAAATGTTCATGAAGGACGAAAGAAGAAAAAGAGGAAGAGATTTAAAGATCCTGGATGAACTTGTCCAGTGGACTCCGAGCGGAATTATAATGGAAGCTGGGTCTCCGTATGTCAGAAGGTTTCAAAAGTTGATGTTGAAGATTGAGGAATCTGGTGTCTCCGAAAAGTGGATAAAACCGTACCTTTATTTTAATAAGGATCCTGAGAATGATTATCTGCAACAGATGATGATAAATTCGTCATTAATTCGGAGACAACTATCAATTGTCCTGGCTTTTGGATACTTATGTTCGCTTGTAGCCTTCGTTGGTGAGACTCTTGTTCATTTGTATTGCAAGTTTCGACATCAACACTGAGATCGTGTATAAGGTTAGTATAAAGAACAAAAAGTCATTTAATCAATTGGATTTAATTTAAGAAGATGATGAATTTAAATTCAATTTAATTAAATCTTTAAACTCCTATCTTAAAAAAATTATGTTTTTTTGTGAAACTTATGAAAATTCCTGAAATTAGAAAAGGAATTACAAGTTTCTATAATTCAAAAATTATAAATCCTCAATTATTTTCTATACTTTTGAAATCTCTAAAAACATTTCAAAATCCTTTGATTTGAAATTGTTTAGAATCCTCTGAATCTTTTTAACAAAAGGTCTTCAAAAACGAGAAATTAATTGCGCGCAAGGCGATTAGTCGCGCAAAGGGTTCATGGTCGCAAGTTCAATTAAAAAATCTATTTTCCCTGAATGTAATAGGGATTTTTCTTAGAGGGTATATTAATTACTATTTTACAGGTACGATGGTTAAGACAAGTGCTGTTGGAGAAAGAAATGGTTTTCTAGAGCAACAAATAAAAAAAAGTAAGATCCTTCCATAAAGTGAACATAGACTTGTGAAAAGAGCAGAAGCAAAGAATCTCAGGTGGTGGAAAACAGAGTCGAAAAAGAGAAAGAATAGGGGAAGAACAAGAATGAGAAGGAAGAAAAAAAATAAGGAGAAAAAGGAAAATAGAGGGAGGAACCAGCGTGGAGCAAAGGAGTGCTGGAGGGCAAGATGGGGTCGGTATATCATGGTGATATATGCCGTTGGCGATCAGTTCTGTGTCCCGTGAAAAATTAAACCCCTAGCATCCAAGCAGAAAGCCTCTGCAAAACCAACCCCTTCCAACCCCCTATCTACTCTCGTTTCATCCCGGTATACATCGGTGATGCTAATGCCATCTGAATTATTCTCAAATTAGTTATCTCTTCCACTTTCTCACACCACAACTCTTCTTCCAGGATTTATTGCTTATTTTGGGCTGCCAAAAACCCTCCGGCACTCAAGGAGAGCTATTTATATTCTTGATATTGCATTGTTATTATTTCTATTATTATTATTTATTTTTCAAAAAATCGATTAATAGATTTTGAAAAATGAAAATAATTTTAAAAAGTAATTTATCTCTCTTTTTGGTATTTTTCTTTTTTTCATGTCGTTTTCGTGGATATTTAATTTCTTTCTCAGTTTACGTTCACTTGAACTTCGAGTGCTCTAACTTATAAGCAAGACGGATTCTTGGCTGTAAACCAGACACGTGATAGGATTTTCTACTAGCGAAATACGATATTGGTATGAAAGCCAATACGAAGAGTTCCTTTTTCAAGAACGTGATGTGAAATGCATTAATTTCATGCCTAAGAAAAAAAGAATAGGAATATGCCATCAATTTCTGTAAACATTTTCTAGGGGAAATTATCGTAAAATATCTAGACAAATAAGATAAAAAAAGACTGCATCTTGCACCTGCAGGATTGCCTCTCATATATCCAGGAAAATCGCCAAAGAGTCCTGGTATCGCTGGGTTTATGTCGCCCTATAGTCTCGACGGGAGCATTGTGCCATTGTACTTACATGGCCTTAAAGTGTCCACCGACCACGGCAGGATAGCGATATCTCCCTTTTTGGTCAGGAAAACCCTAAAGAAAATTTACGAGAACCACTCTGCTCGGCTTAGACTCTCTTAGAAATCTGTGCTAAGACATTTTTTTTTTTTTTTTTTTTAAGTAAAACGAAAGGGCGAAAAAGAAAAACTGTTAAATTGATTTTAAAAATGATAAACTTTAATATAATGTTAGTAAGTGCAGATTAAGAAATCTAGACCAATTGTTTTTCTATATTTAGGCTGCGTTGATATTTAGACTCATATTGCCACGTCTTTTGATCCAATTTTGATTTTATTTTTTTATTTTTTCACTTATCTTCCCTCAACCCTAAGATGAAAGGAATATTCAGTATTCAAGTATTCATAAATATGACCTTCTATTTTTGTTGATAATTAAAATAGGTCGACATCGATAATTAAAAATGAAAACTACTTTGCCAACTTTGTTTCAAGAATAATTATGATAAGTAAAGAACAAATAAAAAAATATTTTCTAACAACTACATGTCACATTTTTCCTTGAAAACCTTGCAGATATTTTTTCCGTAAATGCAATTGGCTACTGAAAATAATTATTATCGCATTGACGCAACTAATTGCAACATAATTAACTAATAATAATAACTAAGCGTTATAATTGCGGGTAAAAAATAAGTGATAAGGTAAAATGTAATACTATATAATTATTTTTTTTAGAAAGAAAAAAATTATTGAAATTCTTATTGTTACCAAAAATTTTGATTATAAAATGTTATCTAGTTTAGAGCACATTTTCCAATATTTTTCAAATGATTTTATTAAACTTTCCTCAATTTATAAATGCCTAATACAACTTTCTAATCAATTTTCCGGATACATATAATAATAATAATAATACATAATAAATTTTATTTAAAAATATGGATTTGAACTTCAATTCATTAAATAATAAGTACTATGGTTAAAATTACAGTCTAATTATACTTTTTATGATAACAGCAAGAGTTCATCAATCTTAAGATTTATTTACACCCTGTAATTGTTATATTCAAGTTGATTGATATTATGACGTCTAGATTTTGGCCAAAATCAAATAAGATGAGTTCTCCTGTTTGGCTGCCACACATTAAATCCCCCTGTTCCTTTTGTGTTTTGAGTACCTGGTTCTCTAAGTTGCTGGTTGTTCCCTATAAAAATTGAACATCATTGATGATACGTAAATTTGGAAATTTGACGAATTCATGAATGATCAGAATTCATCACCAAAGATCAGAATTCATAATTTACTAAAAATATCACCTTCTTAATTGGGCAAGGTTTACCCTGTGCCAAGAAGGACGTCACTATTTTGTCACGTTCTTCATCATTTTCGGATCCCATTACACTTTTTGTACATATATAGTCCATATCGTAAAGTTCTTGTAATGCCGCAATTCCCAAATATGCCTGTCAAAATAAGAGGGTGTTAAAAACAAAGTATGCATATTAAAAAACAGTTTTTCCGTAAATATGCAGCAATATAATTTTACAAAAATGCTTCCATCATCATCTGCCTTCCAAGTGATTGAATTATCTCCTGTTTTTTCGATAAATCTATTATCTGGCAGAAATTTCTTAATGCCAATGAATTCATAAGTAACCGTCAACATATTCTTAAAGAAAAAAATTTGTTTTTAATTTCAAAAATGTTGCTCAGTTGTAAATATTAATTAATTAGAATCTTACGCAATAATAACGAACCTCATCTTCGCAATCTATTTTCATAATATTTCCACTAAAGATTATAAGCACAAGTCCTGTAATTGTTCGCATTTTGCCTGTAACTGTTCGATAAACAATGAATCTAGCAATGAAAAGTTTATTAGACTGCAATTTGAAGTGAAAAAAACCAAAAACACTGATGTTTAACGAAATTTAATGCTAATTTTTAAAAAACTTACGTACTATTAAGATCTTCCTTTTCTTACTAATGCCAGCAAATTAGTGGTTCAAATGTATCCTTCCTTCGAGTTTTTGTACTCCTGATTGATTTCTCGTCAAACTAGATAAGATAGTAAGACTAGCTTTGTCATGATACGTTCACAACTTTACAGTTCTGATAAGGCACAACTATTTAAATAAATAAGTAAGAAAGATTCCTTGTGACGAGATGAATCGATTTACCAGGAAGATTAATGCATTTAATTGAATATTAAACAAGTTATGGTTCTTTGTTAAAGTTATTAATTTTGAAAAATTTCGTTTTAAATGAAACAACCGAGATCTAATTCACAACTTGTTTTTATTGGTATTTGAACTTCAATTCATTACATAAAGCACCATGGTTAAAATTACAAAGTTCAATTATACTTTTTATGATAACTGCAAGAGTTCATTAATCTTAAGATTTATTGACATCCTGAATTTGTTATTTTCAAGCTGATTGATATTATTAGATCTTGACTATTAGAATAATCAAATAAGAGGAGTTCTCCTGTTTCGCTGCCGCAGATTGATTTCCCCTGCTTCCTTTGTGTTTTGAGTACCTGGTTCTCTAAGTTGCTGGTTGTTCCCTGTAAAAATTATATATCATTAATGGTATGTTTTTTAAATTTGACGAATTTATGAATGCGACCAAAGATCAGAATTTTTCATTTACTAAAAATATTACCTTCTTAATTGGGCAAGGTTTATCCTGTGCCAAGAAGAACGTCACTAGTTTGTCACGTTCCTCATTAATTTCTGATTCCTGAGTTTTTTGACATATATAGCCCAATTCAAGAAGTTCTTGTGTTGCCTCAATTCCTATAAATGCCTGTCAAAATAAAAGGGTGTTAAAAACAAAGTATATTAAAAAACTGTTTTTTCCGTAAATATAGGGAATATAATTTTACATAAATGTGGTTATCAGAATCCTCCTTCCAAGCGATTGAATTATCTCCTGTTCTCTCGATAAATTTATTTTCCTCAAACTGCTCAATCTTGATGAATTCATAAGTAACCGTCAACATATTCTTAAAGAAAAAAATTTGTTTTTAATTTAAAAAATGTTGCTCAGTTGTAACTATTAATTAATTAGAATCTTACGCAATAATAACGAACCTCATCTTTGCAATCTATTCTCATAATATTTCCACTAAAGATTATAAGCACAAGTCCTGTAATTGTTCGCATTTTGCCTGTAACTGTTCGATAAACAATGAATCTAGCAATGAAAAGTTTATTAGACTGCAATTTGAAGTGAAAAAAACCAAAAACACTGATGTTTAACGAAATTTAATGCTAATTTTTAAA